>JAJOOR010016692.1:0-19676 GCA_036250505.1 Solanum acaule
CATTTTCTTTCTTTATCTTAGAATTTTCTTGTCCTTTATTATGGTTGCTAATTGAACAAAAATCATGTGCAAAAGGAATAGTTTGTAACTATTGAAAGCCTGTTTAACAGTGTGCATTTGGATGAATCTCTTACCAAAAACAATTTAAGTTTCTTGTTTCTTCTTCTTTTTCTTTGTTCTTTTTGTAAAGTTTAATTGTGGTTGCAGGCATTAGTAGCTCCGGCATCTTTGATAGCTCAGAATGCTGGGGTTGAAGGGGAAGTAGTAGTGGAGAAGATAAAGGCTAGCAAATGGAAGATGGGTTACAATGCAATGACTGACAAGTATGAGGATTTAGTAGAAGCTGGTGTCATCGACCCAGCCATGGTAACAAGATGTGCCTTGCAGAATGCAGCCTCAGTTGCAGGAATGGTTCTTACTACTCAAGCAATTGTCGTGGACAAAAAAATGCCTAATGCACCAGCATTTGCTCCTCCACAAGGACTTCCCATGATGTAACCAATAATTATACAGTAGTAGTCAGGTACTTAGGACAAAGATGAGTATTGATCATGCTTCAAGGACTAAAAGAGAAGGCCATGTTATTTTCAACTGGTTCTCTAGCTGTAATGTGAGCTCAGATAAAAAGTACATTGGTAGTGGGATTAGCTGTAAACTTATTCCCTCTAAGATTAATAAAGTCTTAAGTTATTCACGTGCCTTTCCGTGGAGTTTATGAACTGTTTCTTCTGTGGTTTACTTGTTTGATCATTGACAGTACATGAGATAAAGAGAATTTAGAGTTTGGAAGAAAAAGTCAGTAGACAGGAGCTTCAAAATTTCAAGTTGATCATCTGTGCAAGTGAATTGTTAAAAGTGTGCAAGACATGTATTGCAAACTTGGTCTTTTTTTTTTCTCTTTGCTGTTAATTGGACATAATAAAATGATAAATTCATGTGAAAATACATGTTAATTAATATTATTAAGTAGCGATTATGCAAAATATATCTCCATTGGTGGAGTCAAAAAGGAATCGAAATTCAAGACTCCATAAAGATCTTACATCTCAAAGCTTTCACGCTCAAATGACAAAGTTTTAGTGCAAGGACATTGTTTGGCAGCAAGTACCAGTGTCAAATGTAACATCGATCGGTAACAACAAAGTATAAGCATTTGCTATTTACTACGAAAACTTAAAAGACTTTGAACTGAATGACATCTATGCTGTAGAACTTGTCGATGCAAATGATCCAGGATTGGCAATACTCAGGGATATTCCCTTTGTATTTCTCTTAAGAGAAGCTCGTGCAGCTCTAGAATGTTTAAATTGACAAGCAAAGGTGTTACCGATTAGCTGGAAGTAACTGCCAAGTTTGGTGGTTCCATGACCAGAGATGGTAACATTGCTGTTGCTTCACCATCTATAACCAGAGGACCATCGCGTTTGATACATTTTGTTGACAGTTTTGCGCTGGACAGAAAGAGCAACACAATTAGGAGCTACAAAATATATAATTCATGTCGGTATCAATCTTCAGCCAAGAGGTACTACTTACATGTACTTGTTTTTTATTTGTCTGATGCTTACTGCCTGTACCTCAGCAATGATCTCGTCTCCTATATAAACAGGTAATTTGAAGTGCAAGGTCTGAGAAACATATATAGCTCCTGGCTGGAGAAATTACCAAATAACAAGTTAGATTTACACTAACCGATTGTTCAACATAAAACTAGACCTACATAACACCTTCCCCATTCAACAGTATGCATATTTAGCTAGTTTGCCTGTATAGGTTAACCGATTTCAGTAGGTTAGTACCTTCTTTTAGACATGAACAATTAACACTTTTTACTTCTACTTAACCTTTAAATAATCAAAATGTTAAAAACATGTCTATCTTTATCATGAAGTTTTGGATTTCGATTAGATGCACAAATAGATGAACATTGTAGTTTAACAGATCATTTACATCAACCTCTAGACTAAACAATCAAAAAACTTACAAAATGGGCAGCAATAATCCTGGGAAATAAGGAAGCAACAAGCATCCCAGGAACAAGGCAGTCAGTGAAACCAGCATTCTTGGCGCATTCAGCATCAAAGTGCAATGGATTGGCGTCATGGGTCAACTTAGAATACCCAAGAACATCATCATCTGTAAATGTCCTAGCTTGCTTCAATACGCTTCCGATTTTAAGCAAATTCGAAGAAGCGGAGGACGAGGAAAAGGCATGTGAAGATGAAAAGAGACGTTTTATAAGCATCTTCCACAACAATAGACAATTCGTCTTCAATGTGGTAAAGCAGGCAGGGTACCCAGCTTCTACCTGTAGATAAAGTTCAAAAGAAAATAAGAACTCGGAATGCGCTTAAAGATTATGTTGAACACGAACAGATAAAAAACAATTAAGAGGTATTTGAATGTGAGGGCTCTTTGAAACAAATCATCAAACAGTTTGTGTGCAGTCTGAGGGGTTGGAATATCCTTAATTCGCTGCATCAATAGCTTAGGTCAGAAAATTTATCATTTGTCCTTATAACTACATGAAATACTCCAACTCTTAATGTACGGAAAAAATTATTATTTTAGTTGTCAAAAAAATAACAATTACTACTACTTATTTCATAAAATCCACTATTTTCTTAATATATTTTTATGTTACATTATTCGAATTTCAAAAGTCAAATAGTTTAATTTTAATTGTGAAATAAAACATTTTAATTTAAAAAATATATAATTTAAATATTTGAAACATTTAGAACGGTTTGCAGTACGTGCAAAGTACATGACTGATGACTCTAAATCCTGCAAAAAAAAAACAAGTATGTTAAACATATTCGGAACAATCCTGGAATATCTGTATAATCGAACTAACAAGCATTTGATTCCAAAGATAAACACTACAAATGTTGATAAAAGTGTGTCAGCCATCCATGCCACACTTTTCAGCTGTATACGGATCGGAGGTGCTTGGCAGGAGAATACCTTTATGATGATCCAATCACGAATACTCTTACAACCATTGACAAGGACTACCGGAACCAGTGTGCTGCCAACTGTGTGGGCGTTTCAACTGATTCAGAGGTGTTAAAGTGAAAATTACAAATTTAGAAATTACAATCGAAAATAAAATCACTTCAGCCTGAGCTTCGGATATCTCGCCCTTTTTAAGGAGATTCAAACCCACTGCAACAAATCTTTTCATCCATCCAGCAATAGTGATCCCTCCAGTATACAACAATATAATCACAAAGTATAACCCAACAAACTCTGAACAATAGTTGAATCCAAAACTCTACAAAGAGAAATTAAACACCTCCCTTCAACAAATAGCAATGAATAGGAAGATAATGAATAGTAAATAGAGAAGATAAATGGCTTAGAAGTTACATAAGTTACAAGAATGGAGGAAGAATAATGAAATTTCAGTATGGAGAAATAATGGTCATAGTTAACCACTACACATTCTGCTAGGAAACACAACGGACAACCATTACATGCACTCAACATTTTCAGCAACGTTAATCACAATGAAGAATGGAAATTTAGCGAAATGATAATAAAGATGGTATCAATTGTCATCAACTGACAAAAAGTAGGCACCAAAATGTGTAATTAGGCAGTTCTCGGAAACTGATGGATCAGTAGAAAAAGCTTGGCCAGTTTACACATTAAGTGGCGATGGCAAGCCCTCTAGATCCTACTTGTCGGATCACACTGAATATATTATTGTTGTGTCGATGGCAATCACAATTTAGATCATTCAATTTGGAACAGAATAGGGACACCTATGTATGGACCTCTGCAAATTGGCAGGGCTAAACCTATTGTTAGTGAAAAATTACAAAATAACAGAATTACAAGATTACAATTGAAAATAAAATGAAGCAAATGTTTTTCACCGGTCCAGCAATAGTCCTCTTGACTTGTCCCCTCCAGGATACAATAGCCTTCACAAAGTATAACTCAACAACTCTGGACAAAAGTTGAGTCCAAAGCTCCACAAAAAAGAACACCTCCCTTCAACTAATAAGACATCTTTTTTTAACAAACTTTATGCACTCTATATTTTCCTTGTATATTGTGTAGTACCAAACCAAATGAAGACCACCACTATTTATAGTAGAAGAAATCTTCCTAGCAATGAATAGAAAGATAATGGGGTAGTAAATAGTGAAGATAATGGCCTTAGGAGTTACATAGATTACAATGTATAATAGAGGAATAAAGAGTGAATAAGTAAATGAGATGAAAAGCTAAAAGCAACCAACGGCTTAGACCTTAGATGCTGCACCAAAAGTTTGTAACATGCACTTACTGCCAATGGAGTAATGCAATATAGTGATGTAGCAATCATGACATTTCAACGGTTGCAAGCTGAAATGTCACTAAAGATTGGCAGCAACGGCAACACTAAGCTTTAGCAAATTAATATACAAAATATTAATATTAAAATGCTAACAACCTAACAATCTCCCACTCATTTTAATATTAGATTAAGAGAGTATATCAGCTGAAGGAAGATTACTATGCATAATGAAGGTGTGTTCTGCATTGAACCTCCACTTAGTGGAACAATAACTTTTACTCCAGAGTCGTAGTGGTCTCAGACTTGAACTATGACTACTTAAGGGAAATAAAATATCACTGTCCACACATAATAATTAAGGTGTTGACATGAGCTTTATAAGTCAGCACATTATGGTCATGTGTTATCCTAATTTCATGAGTGCTTTTGAGAATAAGCTCAATTCTCATAGGAAGCGACTTACTTCCACACTCACATAGGTGAAATCTGTCGAGAGTGCTCTTGTAAGCTTAACACTCCACCCATACGGACTACAGATATTCATTAATAATTTTATCAACTCAACCTTCACAAATCACTACAGGAAACAATGCACTCACATCATAGGGAGGGAATAAAAAATAGTGCATTTTTTCACAACAAGTCATCATATGATTAGTTTTTCCCTTTGAACTTGATTATAGGATATCTAATCCCCATGTTGGGTTTCCTCATATATGACTCAAGGATTTATAGGCTTTAATCACATCCCTCTCGATGTTCTCCAGACCTTTTCTCTTGTTAAGGCCTTAGTAAGAGGATCTGCAAGATTATCACAAGATTTGACATAATCAACATTAATGGCACCATATGTCAAATATGATCTTACATTACTGTGTTTCCTCCTTATAGGTCTGAATTTACTGTTGTAATAACGGTTTTGAACTCTACCAATCGCAGCGGTGCTATCACAATGAATTAAAATAGGAGGAATTAGTTTTTCAAAATAAGGTATTTGAAACAATAATTCTCTTAACCAATTCGCTTCCTCGCTAGCTGAAGCTAAAGCAATTAATTCAGCCTTCATGGTAGAGTTAGCAATTATAGTTTGCTTTTTTGATCTCCAACATATAGCACCACCACCCAAAGTAAAGACATGACCAATGGTAGAACATGAATCACCTGATAAGGTGTTCCAATTTGCATCAGAAAAGCCTTCAAGTACAACATGATATTTTTTATAGAACAAATCACAATTTTTTGTTCCAATTAAATATCTCATAACTCTTGTTATAACATGCCAATGTTCATTACCTGGCTTGCTTGTAAACCTGCCAAGTACTCCTATTGCATATGCAATATCAGGTCTAGTGCAATCAGTCACAAATCTCAAACTTCTGATTATGCTAGCATATTCCTTTTGATTTATTACATCATTTTCACTTTCAACAGGAAATAAGTGAACACTTGAATCAAAAGGAGTAGCAACATGCTTGTAATCATAAAAGTTATATTTTTTAAAAAAAATTCTCAACATATTGTGATTGGTCAAGAAAAATTCCCTCACATGTTCTTGTTATTTTTATTCCAAGAATAAAATTTGCCTCCCCAAGATCTTTCATATCAAAATGGCTTCTAAGAACATTTTTAGCTTCATCTACATTCATATTAGAGCCAAAGATCAATAAATCATCAACATATAGGCAAATAATCACATGTGAATTATTCCAAGACTTATGATATATGCACTTATCACACTCATTTGTTTTAAAACCAATTTCAATCATGCAGGAATCAAACTTTTCATGCAATTGCTTTGGTGCCTGTTTCAAGCCATATAGGGATTTAGTAAGTTTACATACTTTGCTTTCTTAGTCTGCTTCAACAAAATACTCGAGTTGATCCATATAAATTTCCTCATTTAGGTCTCCATTTAGAAAAGCAGTTTTTACATCCATTTGACGAATTTGTAAATCAAAAATTGCAGTCATAGCAATTAAAAGTCTTATGGATGTAATTCTTGTTACCGGAGAAAAAGTATCAAAAAATTCTAGGCCTTCTAGTTGTTTAAAACCTTTTGCAACTAGTCTAGCCTTATATTTATCAATAGATCCATTCGGTTTCAACTTTTTTCGTATGACCCATTTGCAACCAATAGTTTTACAACCCGGTGGTAAATCAATTAACTTCCAAGTTTTATTAGAAATCAGTGATTCAATTTCATTATTTACAGCCTCTTTCCAAAAAATGGAGTCATGTGAAGATAAAGCTTCTTTTAAAGTGAGAGGGTCATCACCAACATTAAACACATAAAAATCAGGATCAAAATTTTTTTCTACTCTAGCTCTTTTACTTCTTCTTAACTCAAAATCATCAATTTCTTTATTTTTTAAAGTAGAAGTAGAAGAACTAGGTAGTGACAAAATATTTTGTTCAATCCTTTGACCCCCACTATTTTTAGAATCAAAAGGAAATTTATTCTCATAAAAAATAGCACCACCCAATTCAATTATAATATTATCTTCAAGATTAAAAAATCTATAGGTTGTACTATTTGAAGCATAACCAAGAAAAGCACAAGTAGTAACTTTCTTACCCAACTTTGTAATCTTGGGATTCATTAGCCTCACAAAGGCTAGACAACCCCAAACTCTTAGAAATCTCAAACTTGGCTTGTAACTTTTCCACAATTCAAAAGGTGTCAATTTTGACTTTTTATGAGGCACACGATTCAACACATAACAAGCAGTTAAAATAGCTTCACCCCAAAAATTTAAAGGTGCATGTGACTCAATAAGCATGACATTAGTCAATTCAACCAAAGTTCTATTTTTCCTTTCCGCTACTCCATTAGATGAAGGAGAATAAGGAGAAGTAGTTTCATGAATTGTTCTCAATGATCTAACAAAAGAATTAAACTCATTTGACTCATATTCACGGCCTCTATCACTTCTTATTCTTTTTATTTTTCTTCCAAACTGATTTTCAACCTCATGGAGATAAGTTTTGAACTTTTCAAAAGCATCACTTTTATTTTTCATCAAGTAAACATATGTAAACTTAGAAAAATCATCAATGAACGTGATAAAATATCTATTACCTCTACGAGTTAAAATTTCACCAAGTTCACAAATATCAGTATGAACTAATTCTAACAAATCAGTTTTTCTTTCAACTTGGAAATAAGGCCTTTTAGTGATTTTGGCTTTACTACAAACTCACACTTTTCAAAAAAAAAAATTAACCATTGAAATTAATCCTAAACTACTCGTGATTCCAACATAACGATTATTAATATGACACAAACGAGCATGCCAAAAATTGGTAGAAAAAAGCATATAAATAGAAGCAGAGACTTTATTCATTTCAACATTCAGTTTAAACATCTCATCACAAGCATACCCCTTTCCCACAAAAATACCCTTCTTCACAATTACATATTGATCAGATTCAATAATTTGTTTAAAGTTTGCTTTATTAAGAAGAAAACTAGACATCATTTTTTTTCTCATGGAAGGAGTATAAAGTACATCTTTCAAATTTAATACCCTTCCAGAAGTAAAACACAATTCGACATCACCCGTTCCAAGCACTTGAGTTGTGTGAGAATCACCAAGCATGATGGTTTTGGGCTCCTCAAAATGAGTATATTTTTTAAAACCAGTCTTTGTCATAACAGACATGACGGTTTGCACCAGAATCAGTCCACCATCCATCAACACTCTCAACCATGTTTATGTCGATAATCACCGCCACAAAAGGTTCTTCGATAACGTTTGCCTGAGGGTTAGGACCACGTTTTCGGAATCTACAAAATCGAGCAATATGCCCACTCTTGCCACAAACAAAGCATGGTCCCTTATCTTGAACTTGTTGATTTTGTGCTTGGTTAGTTTCACTATTATTTTTCTTGAATTTTTTCTTCTTAGGCTTCAAAGAAGTATTTTTGTGAGATTCAGAAGTAGCATTATTTGAAGTAATTAAATTTACCTTCGTTGTGATGTTGTTCTCTTCTGTTTGTAAAAGTGCATCTTGGCCCTTTGCCTCTTCTTCCATGTGGATTTTCATTATCAAGGTTTCAAGAGAGGTTTCATTTTGTTTGTGGAGCATAGTTTTTTGAAATTCCTTCCAAGAAGGTGGAAGTTACTATGCCACAACAATAAGGTTGTCTCCAATTTTGACCTCCTCGGACCTTAGCTCTCCAACAATCATTATAAAGTCTTGAGCTTGGACCACCACTGATTTGTTGTCCACCATTTGGAAACGAAAAAATCTACTAGCCGCATATTTTTTCACTCCATCCTCTTCGGTATCATACTTACTCTGCAATGTTTTCCAAATTTTCTTTGCACTAGAGTAAGTTCTATCATAATAATCATAAAAATTATTAGATAGACAATTAAGAAGATAATACCGACACTTATAGGAATCAACATCGTACTTTTCCACTTTCTCAGGATGAGAAATAAGTTCATCATCATCCATGTAGGTGTCATCAACTTTATTAGGATTCTTCTCAGTTAACACATAAGAAACATTGAGAAGACTTAAGTACAAAAGTACTTTACACTTCCATCTCTTGAAATGGTTACCATTAAACCGAAATGGCTTGTTAAGGTCTCTCATCTTGACATCCGCGGTGTTTTCAATTGTAGTCATTATGAATCTCTTTAAAATTGTTAGTGAAAAATTACAAAATAACAGAATTACAAGATTACAATTGAAAATAAAATGAAGAAATAAAGAGCTTCAGGTTGAAGCGCGGATATCTCGCTCTCTTTAAGGAGATTCAAGTCCACTACAGCAAATGTTTTTCACCGGTCCAGCAGTAGTCCTCTTGACTTGTCCCCTCCAGGATACAACAACCTTCACAAAGTATAACTCAACAACTCTGGACAAAAGTTGAGTCCAAAGCTCCACAAAAAAGAACACCTCCCTTCAACTAATAAGACATCTTTTTTTGACAAACTTTATGCACTCTATATTTTCCTTGTATATTGTGTAGTACCAAACCAAATGAAGACCACCACTATTTATAGTAGAAGAATTCTTCCTAGCAATGAATAGGAAGATAATGAGGTAGTAAATAGTGAAGATAATGGCCTTAGGAGTTACATAGGTTACAATGTATAATGGAGGAATAAAGAGTGAATAAGTAAATGAGATGAAAAGCTAAAAGCCACCAACGGCTTAGACCTTAGATGCTGCACCAAAAGTTTGTAACATGCACTTACTGCCAATGGAGTAATGCAATATAGTGATGTAGCAATCATGACATTTCAACGGTTGCAAACTGAAATGTCACTAAAGATTGGCAGCAACGGCAACACTAAGCTTTAGCAAATTAATATACAAAATATTAATATTAAAATGCTAACAACCTAACACCTATCAATCTGCAATTTGGCCATTTTGGGATCAGTGCTTGGCCCAGTGATACTGGTGCAGTTATGAGGATATATCTTATTGATGATGGATCCAAACGAATTCTGGAGTGTGATGATCTTGCCATTCATGGGATGAACAGAAGTATAAAAGAAATACTCATCAATCACTTGTTAAGTTTCAGACGACTCTCCATTTTGCCTTTTAAAACATTGCTTCCTGAGTTCAAACTTCACCACGGTACTGTAATATCAAAACTAAACTAACCCATTCCATAAAAGAATTCTAGTGCTTATTCCATTTAAATGGAAACATGTCGCTGTCTAGTCTTTCCGTTTCAAAAAAAATGATCTAGTATATATGATTTAGCACAAAGTTCAAAAAAATAAACAAGACGTTTCAATTTTATGGTACTAAATTAAAGTTATGTCAAATGTATCAAAATTCCTTTAATTTTGTGGTTTTAAATATGTCACATGAATAATTAAAATTAAAATGATGTTTAAAAAAGGAAAGGATCATTCATTTTTAAACAGACTGAAAAGGAAAGTAGATATTTTTTTGAAACAGGAGGAGTAATTTTATTTTCTTGGAGAATTGTCATATGTATCACATTATTATTATTATTATTATTATTATTATTATTATGCAGCAACAAGCAACTTGGACCTGATAGGAAATACTCCCTCCATTTCAAATTAATTGAATTATTGAGACATTTTTCATTTTTTAAATTAATTTAATTGTTCAATTTTCAAGATTACTTTTAAAATATTTTTCTAATTTTACCTCTCATTAGTTAATATTGGAATTAGTTATTATAATTAATATTTAGTTATTTTAATCATAAATTTGACAATAATTAATAAGGGTAAAAATGGAAAGATATGTCTAATTTATGTCTTAATCTTTTTTTTTAAAGGGTATGAAACACCTCAACAATTCAATTAATTTGAAATAGAGGGAGTACGTGTTTCTAATTTGGCCATCAATTCAAGCGCTCAGAAAATAAATTAAATTTGATCTTATTTGTGTAGCGTGATATTTCTTGATAAGGACCTCATGAATCTTATTTACACATGGACCACCAAACTTTTAAAAGGACCACTATAGTACTATTAATTACTGCTGCTCCCCTTCATTTTTCTAAAGTTGTTAACAATATGTGGACGTAAAATGTCAAAAGGACAATAAAAAGATATTATAATCTCTTTGATACCTTTTGCATCGACTACTTTGTTACGTTGTCGATTTTAATAAGAGTGACCTCCACCCCCACCTCCTCCAAATTGAACATACACGCAGAAAAAATCAAAGGAATAACTCATGAAATTATGAGAAAAAAAGAAAAGAAAGAAAGCTACGTTTGTTGTTGGTACATGGAATTATTATTAATTGAGACATATTAGTGGAGCTAGCACTTGGTTCTTTCAAGATTGTACGTTTTGTTTTCTGAAATTCCGTGGGAAAAAAAAGAAGAGAAAAGTATTGAATTGAAATTTGTGATCTGCATTCTGCCACGTGACATAACAAGTGATCTCAAAATGTGATTTTAAACTCTTGTAAGAGTATGAGACTTTTGATAAAAAGTCGAGAAAAGTGTTGAAAACACCTCTAAACTGGAATTTAGGGGTTATTTTACTCATGTTGTAAGATTGGGGTGTATTTAAATTCAGTTTGTCAAATAAAATGATAGTTTTAAGACTGTCAAATAGTTCAAAAATAAAATTAATACTATGCGTCGAATTTAAGGATATTTTTGCTAAAAGAAAAAAAAAAGACATTTGGAAAGTGGAAGAGAAGGAAATTGCATCTAATTTTAGATATATAGTTGAGTGAGTAAATTGAAAAGTGAAGTGAAACTGATATACCAATGGAGGAAAACAAATTACTAATAAATACATATCTAGCAACAAGTGGAATGAAAAAGACAGATTAAGAATCTAAAAGAAAAGTCTGAGACATTGACATGAATCGAATTCATTTACCTTTTTCGCTGAGAAGTTAACCATCATGTATATTTTGTAGTTTGAGTTTTCTTAATGAAAATCTTGATTTCGACAGTTTAGACAAGGATGACGCGATAATTTACTAGAAAAAGATACAAGTAGGATTTGCATAATTATCAAATAAAGCTTAATTCTCAAAAGAGGTAGAAAGTCATGGCATTGTGACATAAAAGTATATATCGGTGTAAAGAAGTTAAACTAGTAACGAGAGATTTTATTTACATAGATTGATGGTGTAATATAATTTTGTTCACAATATTAATATATTTTGTACTTGTTTACCTATCTTATTATTTTGAATAAATCTGATAGTGTAACTTGATTTTTTTTAACATGAACAATATATAGAAGTTAAGCTGTTCAGGGAGATAATTGTCCGGATTTAGGTCTTTAATTTTAGCCAAAGATTCTAAAAATCCATAAAGCTCAGGTCAAATTAAGAATAATCACAATTAGGGTAATAGTAGCATTTTTGGAAATGTAGCTCATTGGGCTCTTCCCCTACCAAATAAGTTTTTATGACGTTAAAGGCGAGTGATCTTGAATTTTTAACTTTAACAGGCGAGTGATCTTGAATATTTAACTTTTAACTTTGTTTATCCGCAAAATTTCAAGTTTAATTACCTTTGGCCTTAAAAATTTGCCCATGAAACAAACCAAAGTCAAAAGTTTAAGATTACTAATTTTCAACTTCCTTTCAAGGTCTCTTTCTTGAGAAGTTTTTTCAAAATAGATTTTTCGCGATTGATGATATTGCGAGCCTCATATTTATATTAAATCAATTAAATTATTTAACTATAGTAAGTCGCAATAATTTGATATAAACATCCCATGCAAGTAAGTTTGTTATCGTGATCATCTTTTTACGACATGTAATATGTATCGACTGTCTATTAGGTTTGCAATATTTTCTTATTGAACTGAATTTTCATGTGCAAATATTTTCATGAGATGCATAACCATTATTGAACTGAATTGGAACAACGGTTGGTTTTGCTTGCAATATTTGCTTTAAAAATGTATAGCGACAGGTATAATAATATAATTATATAGTTAAATATAATTAGCCGGCCGTTAAGAGATAAATTTAGAATATGTTTGATGTTTTCTTTCATCAACAATCATAGAGATCTAAAAGTTATATGTCAATGCACTCCTCAAAAGTAAAATAAATAAATATACATGTATGACTTATTTTCATCAACAACAACAACAAAAATATCAATTGGATGAATATTCCATGAAACAAGCAATTGACACTTCAACCTCACACAAATAACTTTTCGCATCAATTAATATGCACATTAACAAAGAATATTAGAGTCTTTATTGTCTTTATTGTCATTAGTTAATTATCATTAGATTTAATATCGCTTTAGGTTTTAGAGACATTTATAAAGAGTGGTAAACACCTCTAAAAAAAATATTTTGCAGCAATTGAGCTATTACCATCAATTAATTGCTTCTAAAAAATCTTTTCTGGTATAGTTTAAATAGTCAATATTCACTGTTTATTTTTTTTAGCAGCACAATTTCATATATTATACATTTTGGCCTGTATTTTTAGTTAAAGCAATTGGGTGGACGGCTACTTAGGTCAGTTTAAAAAAGAAAGGCCATTAGCTTTTCTCACATTTTCTTCTTTAACTTCTAACTTTGGGTTACATACTAATTTATAAGTAGTGTCCATCCAAATTCCAATAACGCCTTGAGCTCTTTTCCTCCTTATAAAGACATGAATTAAATCAGATTAAGATATTGACACTTTACAGTCAGCTATCCTCATGGACGGATCCAAATATATTTGAAAATTTATCAAATATTTAATTATAAATCCAATTAATATTACAAATTAATTTGAGAATATCGTAAAATTCATAAACTTCAAATCTCGAATATGCTTTGTTCTCCTTCATGAGTACCTGCTGAGAGAATAACCAAAATGATATTTAATTTGAAACTCATTCTAATCAGTCTTAAAAGAGTTGTGCCTAATTATTATTTTTTATATTAAAGAAAAGGATAAAATTAAGAGAATCTAAATTCAGTAGCTCTAACTTGAAAAAACAGATTAACAACAATGAAATTCAGCTACAAAATCACCTGACAAGAACATGAAAAAGTACAAAAAATAATAATATCAGTAGATTCATACGAATAAAGAACTAAGAAGTATACTTACAAGTTCCTGATCTAAGAAATAAATGGATCATTTCTTGATTCGTGCCGTTCTTGAACAAGGATCATACTAATCTTTTATGTATTGTTCCAACGCTCTAATTGCAATAGTCGTTTATTGCTGATGCAGCATCATCAAGATTCTCATGAGTTTCAAATAGCTAGCCATTAATTTCATCAATTATATAACAAATTTGCAACTTTTCTTGTGAATCTTGATTATGCTACATACGCAAACAACGACTGTAAGAAAACTATTTTTTTTTATCTATATTTGTATATATTTTGTGATTATATATGCCACATATATATAGGAGGAGACTAAACGTGTGGCTCTATGCCTATGCTATGAGGGTATCAAACAATTAGAATCTACTTACTGCTGTTTTCATAATTTTTAGAAAACAAAAACAAACTCTATTTAATTTGTTTAGAAAGAGAAATATTTTTCTCCGTCTCATATTAGTTGTCTATTTTCCTCTTACACACAAAAAATCATTAAAAAAAGGATAATTATACTAATTTACCGAAACTGTTTTTCTAACTTCACAAACTTATTTATGCTTTTTTTTAAAATAATAATTAATCTTATCTTAATTTTATATATTGATAAGTAATTTGAAATAGCTATCTATAATAACGTAGACAATTAATTTGAAACGGATGAAGTAGAACATATACATCTAAAAGTAATGAATAAGGTAAAAAAAAATAGCCAGCTTAAAATATATACACTTCATAGTACTTGGTCTATGTTGAAGTAACACGCGTACCTCCTAAAAAAAATAATTAGATGTGTATTTTATTAAATTAATATTATTAATGATATTTTGAGATATTAAATTTGAATATTATTATTTCATATAACTATTTAATATTAAAGATAATATTTAAAAAAATCCTCTTAATTTATTGAAATAAACAAGTAAAATGAAACAGTATTTGATATGATGAAAGGATCAGATGAAGACTACTAATTCCTTTTCATGGTATTTGGACTAGACATTGTTTAATTCACAGATTACGACATCTCTTGACCCCATTCCCTTTTTACAATAATTAGCTACATAAATTATTAATAAAAACAATTAATCTATGAAATATATAATTGAAGTTGAAATAAAGAAAACATTCTTCAATTTTCAATAATCAATAATTTAAGAAAAAGGAATATAAAGTTCAAGATGACGCAATGTCTGTTGAGTTTCTCTGTTTTTTTCTGAGGTTATTGCCTTTTGCACAAAACTTACTTTGAAGTCTAACATGAGGAAGCATTAAATTTACTGTTAATAAGAATAAATGATGTACATTCTTTTGATACACGGATTTTTTTTTAATAAAAAAAGTAGGATAAACAATTAAAATGGAAAGGGTAGTTACCAAAAAATATACTATTTTAAAAATAGGATTTCATTAATAACTTTTTTTTTTCGAATTATTTTTAAGATCTAATATTATACATCAATTAATAAAGATAATGTGATAAAGTAACTATATAAATTATTATTTTCTTAATATGAGTGTGTCAAATCTAAATATGATAAATAAAAATAAACAGAGAAAGTGATATATAAATATATTTGTATAAAAGTATCTCTCACTTACCATGACAACTAATATATATTCTACCTCATTAAATTATTTACCTACATTAAATTGATAAAATTGAGTGTAGGTGTTTGTGCTAGTAAGTTTTTATCGTTTAAAATATCTTTATATTTTGGAGATTTATGTTATTTTTGCTTAGCGTATTTTTTTTGTTGTTGTTTGCTTTTTCCTCAATTTTTCATTTTATTTATTTATTTATGATTTGAACTTACAATTTTAAAAGTAAAATTGAACAATACTTAATATTGGAGCAACTTCCTCTGGTGGATATGGCGGCCCCATGTCCGTACCGTCTGAGCCGTGGACCTCAGACCCCTTTCTTAAATTTATGGAAAAATTAACAAAAAAAAAAAGAAAAAGAAAAAAAGCATCTACTCTTATAGGCCAAGCATTTGTCAAACCGAATCTAAAGCGAGTCCGGAACCTAAATAAGCCACAAAAAGATAAAAGTGATTAAAATAAGTCACTATTCTAGTAAGTAACTAAAATAGGTTTAGTGGAAGAAAAAATTCCGTTTTATGCAATATTCCAAACGTTTTCCGTTAGTCTCATAACGTGTATATTTTAATATATAACGGAACTATTTCTTACACTTTGTAAAGTGGAAGTTTTTCTTACACTTTGTAAAGTGAAAGTTTTTCTTACACTTTATAAAGTGGAAGAAATCTTACATTTCAAGAAAAGTTACTTTCGCAAAATTCAGAATGATGGGTCTCTTTTTAATATATATATATAAATTTATGCATCAAATTTTACATTTCAAAAGTTGAAATCCTGGACCATATTTTTTGGAGAATTTGAAATTAAATTTCAAATCATAATTCTAAATTGCATATTCAATCATTAATTATAAATCATGACTTCACAGCGTATGTCCAAACACAAGCTAGACACCATCAAATCTATGTTTGTACTGATGAAATAGTGTGGTGTATATTGTTGCTCGCGAGCCAGTGGAACCCAAATGATGTTGTTTGACAGAATATTATTTTTATAATTAAATTTTAATTTACCTAAAGGAAAAATACAAATTTTTCATATTTGACTAAGAGTAAAAGATTTTGGTCTCTTATAGATTGAGATTCGGCATTTCTTCTCACTTCATTATACACAATATACAGGTAAAGTAATTTTTCTTAGAGTGTAAGATTTTCTTCCACTTTATAAAGTGTAAGAAAACTTACACTTTACAAAGTGTAAGATATAGTTCCGTTTTACAATGTGTAAAAAATAGTTCCGTTATATATTAAAATACACACGTTATGAGACTAACGGAAAACGTTTGAAATATTGCATAAAACGGAATTTTTTTTTCCACTAAGCCTATTTTAGTTACTTACTAGAATAGTGACATATTTTGGTTACTTTTATCTTTTTGTGGCTTATTTAGATTCCGGACTCATCTAAAACCCACCCCTCTTTAACTAGCATGCATTGTCAACGTACGTCGAGACTCGAGAGTGTACCAAAAAAAATATTTATGTTCTATAAAAAATAAAATGAATTTTGTATATTATTCTTTAACTTTTCAGATTCACCTATAAACTAGGGAAAATTGTATAAAATAGTAAATTATTAATTCAAATTAAATGTTATAACTATAGTTTCATTTTATTGTAGTCTGTAGCAAACACTTGTCATTCGTCTCTCTCCCCCAGAGAATCTCGCTCGCCACTCTCCCTCGGCTCTCTTACTTTATACAAACACAAATGTATAAATTGTGTTGTGTTTGTATAAAGCGAGAGAAAATTGTATATACAAATACAAATACATATATTTTCGTTCTATACACTTGTAATTATATAAATACAAATCTTCCCCTACCAGTTCTCTTTTGTCTTTCTCTCTTTCTCGCTTTATACAAACACAAATTATACAAATTACAATTTATAATTTGTGTTGTATAAAGCGAGAGAGAGAGATTTGATATACAAATATTTTATTTCGATTCAATTGTATACAAATTCAAATTTTATGCAGATATACAAACACAATCATTGATACGTATACATAGTAGTTGCATATATGCAATTATCTAACCGATATACATATACAATTGTTGCGCTTTTATACAAATGAATGTCTGCCTGCGATTTATACAAATCTGATGCTCCATAGCAAACATAAAATTTGTTATGGAGCGCAATTATGCAAACTATAGCTATAACATATAAATATGACTTTTATGTTTGCTAAAGCTAAAATTTACTCTATAATTAT
Organism: Solanum acaule; assembly: GCA_036250505.1. Classification (NCBI taxonomy): domain Eukaryota; kingdom Viridiplantae; phylum Streptophyta; class Magnoliopsida; order Solanales; family Solanaceae; genus Solanum; species Solanum acaule. Next base: position 17,671 of record JAJOOR010016692.1, read on the forward strand.
TATTGTTCTTGTTGCATTGTCAATGTATAAATTTTGTATATTATTGTAGAGATAGATCTTAGACCTAACTCAACCTCAAAAGCTAGCTTATGAAAGGAGGATTGTCTAAGTCCATATAAGGAGACCAAATTCTCATCCCTTTTTGGATGTGGGAATTCTTAACAATTATTAATAAATTTTAGTTTATACTATTAGAGCATATTTGTTTGTTGTATTTGTTAAAATAAAAAAAATAAAAAATTGATGGCCGGTGCGAATAAAATATCGACACGGTAAGTGAATAAAATCAAACTCATTTATAGGTAGTAAAAATAGATATTTTTGGTCCCAATATTTGTAGTAGTTGGTAAGAAAAAGGAGTTCACCATTGATTTGGCGGAAATAATTTGGTGAGTGCCAAAGATATAGTAGTATCTATCAATATGATTTAGTAGGGAATAGAATTCACGTGGGATGCACGTGGGTTTGTGTGAAAAACATGAGGTTCTATGGCCCAAACTCAATTTTTTGCATTGGAATAATATAATACACCCATCTCCATTGGGACAGTGTGGGTAACGAGTACTTGCAACGTAAGTATATATACACCATAACTTATAAGTTTTGATTTATTATTTTCCTTTTTCCGCAACATACAACCACGTGCTATTTCATAATGATTTTTATCAGATGAAATGAAAATTTAATTTCATGTAGTAAGGAAAATGATTTTCAATTTTTTAATTGAAAATATATGTGGTGATCATGAAAGAAAGATTAAGTAAATGGAAATAATTGGATGGTAAATTATATTATTATTACATATTTTAGACCTTAGCTCAATGAAAAACATATTTTACTATTGAAATATGAAAGAACTAAAATTTTAGATCAAACATGCGATTCCATGTATGAATGACTAGTAATTATTGTGAGGTCCAATTCCTGACACGAGGGGACACCAAAGATATTTGTCCTTTCATCCCTTTGAGAGATAAAAAAGGAGGACTAGAGCTTTTGATTTTTTTTATTTTTTTTTATGTTGTGATAGATTTGAATAATGAAAATAAATTATTTGTATCAAATCAAATTAATCGAGTTATATAAGAATGAGGTTAAAATCTACTGATACGTACATTAGAACACCTCGACTACATACATTATTGCACATCCATTTAACACTTATCAGAATAATAAATAGTGTGATCATCTCTTAAATTATCATAAAAACTTATCTCATTCCATCCTCGTGGGGCAGAAAATCCGTCGTCGTTTTTATATCAGGGAAAAAAAACGAAAAAAAAATTAATTAATATTTTCAATTGTACGTAGTAGGTGCGCTGCGGAAAAGGATTATTTTAAAGTTGTCGGCTGCATAAATGGAGAAGAAGTTAGAGAATGGAGTCGGCCAAGCCACGTGAATAGAGGGAGCCGAGCGCCGACGTCCATTTGTCGCTAGTCAGTCAGGCGATATATAGCAAACTACCAACATTTAGGGTGCGTTTGGTACGAAGTTTTTCAATTTTCTCATGTTTGGTTTGGTTAAATATTTTCCAAATCAACATATTTTTCTCAAATTTAAGGAAAATGACTTCCTTTTACATTTTCCAAAACTTTCTTCCAACTTTAAATTACAACTTTTTTTGTTGAAAAAATCAATTTATTTTATCCCTACTCCCTACCCTCAAACCACCCCACCCCAACCACCCCCATAAAAAAAATTTAAAGATTATTTTTTTAAAATGTTTTTAACTCCAATTTTTTTACCCACCCTCACTCCTACCCCAGCCCCCTACCACCACCCCAAAAAAATATATTAAAAGTTGTTTTTAAAGATATTTCTAATTTCAATTTTTTATTTTTTTTATCCCCCTCCTCACCCCTCATCCCTGAAAAAAAATTCAAGTTTATTTTTTAAAAATATTTTCAACTTCAAAATTTCATTTCTTCATCCTACCCTTGAACCCTCCCCCCCCCCACCCCACCCCTCATTTTAAAAAAAAAAAAACTATTTTCAACTTCAAAAT
>JAJOOR010016693.1:0-22987 GCA_036250505.1 Solanum acaule
TATGCGTCAGTACTTGAAAGGTACTGAGCATGCAAGATAGAGTAAAGCTGAAATAACATATAACTGAACAAAGCAATAAAGCAATGATATAATCTGAACATGATATAGATACTGAATGCAATGACCAATTTATAACATGCTGAGACTGAATACTGACTATACTGAAATATGGTCAATGCAATAGAGTCTGACTGAACTGTGGGAGCTACTAATAATCGACATAAAACCACATGAGCTAAATGTGGAGTCCGATGTATACGCCTCATCGAGAGGACCCAATATACCCGGCCAAAGGTATAGAGGCATGACTGGCGTGATCACTAAACTGATATTGCCCACGGACCACCAGCACGGGCCATGGTCTGACCTACGGTCCGTGGATGGCAACCGTGGGTTGCACCTGGAACTTCTCAAAATCTGCATTTTGGTCTGTTTCGAATACGGGGTGTTACAATTTTTCTTCTCTTCAAGTTCTTGCTTTGATTGAAGACACATGACATATGAAAAAATTAATGACTATGATTTAATTCATTAAATTAAGATTTTAATCATGATTTAGGTAATTGATATTTCATCAAATAATTAATAATGCCACAATTATATCAATACATTATGTTATTCATAAAAATATTACTCCCTCCGTTTCAAAAAGAATGACCTCCTTTCCTTTTTAGTCAGTTTCAAAAAGAATTACCTCTTTTTTTTTTTGTAACGTTTTAATTTCAACTTTCCACGTGGCATGTTTAAGGCCACAAGATTAAAGGGTAATTTTGTACATTTGACATAATTTTAATTTAGGACCACAGAATTTAAAGTCTTTTTTATTTTCTTAAACTCCGGTGAACAGAGGGAGTATAAACTTTTCTCTCTTCCTAATTTTTTTTCCTAAGCCGCATTTATCTTCCATTTTTTTTAAAGAAAAAATCATAAGTTAAATTGTTTGTTAATATAATTCTCTACGATAGCTAATTTAATAATTTTAAAGAGAAATATCCACAGAAAATTTGAATCAAAGATTAACTTAATTGGGGGAAAAAAGAGTAGAAAGATAGATACTCGTTGGGAAAAAAAAAGTAGGAAAATAAAGAAAAGTTTATTATGTATTTACGGATAAGATAATATATTGTTATAATTATAACATTATTAAATTGCTTATGAAATATTAATTATCTAAATTATGATTAGACCTTGATTTAATTAATTAAATCTTAGCCATTAATTTTTCCATATGCCAAATGTCTTCAATCAAAGTAAAAACTTGGGGAAAATGGAGATAAGGGAAATGGAGAAAAGCCGGATCCATAAAGTATATTTATCAGTAATTAATGTACCTTTCCGTGGATTGACTAGTTAATTTGTGCAAAAACTATTAAAATTTGTTTATTTTGAAAAACCTTTAAATGCAAGATATTGTAAAACAGCTTTAACTACCCAAAAAAATGAATTACTTATTACTCGAGGCTAGTTAAACATATTTTAAACAATAAATAAATTTTCCCTTGTTAATAAGAGTACTAAGTATTGTATATCCAGTATTATTCCCCTCGAGTTTCCTTTCCATCTTGATTAGTTGATTCGAAATATATTAATAATCGTCCGTTTAGAAACCATGACATAAGATTATGATCTAATAATGTGCAGTGTGCTAATCGTATAAAGTATAGTAACAAATTATTTATTCTCAATATAGACAGTTAAATATCTTTATAACTATGTTGTTTGTCTGGATATATTTTACATGTTATAGCTTATAGAGATTTTTTCATTTTTGATAAACCTTGTTGATAAATCTATAACATAACATAACATGAAAGTTGATAGTATAAAATAAAACTAGGCCGTCATAATGAAATATTGTTATAGAAAAGTGTAGCCGTATAAGAAAGCACTAGAGTTATAAAAGAGATCATGAGAAAGTGACTACAATTAGAGCTTGAAATATTAATGGGCAAACATAATTTACAGTTGATAATTAAGCACTAACTATGTAAATACAATACAAATCAAAATAAGCCAATAACCCTTGTATTTGGCTTAATATAAAGATGCTTGCAAATTTACAAATTACCAAACAAATTTACAAAGTGTCAAGCTTCCACAGTTTGCATCTTGGAAACAACCTTGTCATTTTTAGCAACCTCATTTAAATTTCCATAATTCTTCTCTGAATAAACAAGTGAACCAAGTTTCATTATGTTAATAATTTGCTCTTCACTTAGTTCTGGAAACTTCTTCTTGTCATCCTCTAAGATTATAACATGGTCTTTTAGCTCTGGAAGATTCTGCTCCTTTATAACAACTTCCTCTTTTTTGTTGTACATCGCATAGAGTATCATTTGGAGAATACCAAAGATAAATCCCAACACATTTGGAATCTATTCAACCAAAAAATTAGAAAGAAAAAATATATATTAATTCTAGAGTTCAAATAATTATGTTCTCTCTGTTTAAATTTGTTTGTTTGATTTTGACTTGATACGGACTACGGAGTTTATTAAAGTAAAAAAGACTTTTCAAATCTTATGATCTTAAATTATAGATATGTAGAATATACTCAAAATATCCTTTAATCTTGTGGTCTTGAATAGGTCATGTGAAAAATTGAAATTAAAGAGTTGCCAAAAAACAATTGAAATGGACTAAAAAAAAATTAAGACACACAAATTAAAACGGAGAGTGTATATGTTATAAGTAGGAAATGAAAGTTTAGAGAGAACTTACAGCAATGTTGAAGTCTTTTAATAGAAGACCATAGAAAAACCACATAACTGCACTTAAAGTGAGGAAAACAGAGAGGAGAAACGGCATGTATTCCACACTCTTTGTTTTGATTACTTGTCTCTGCATTAAATAAGAAATTCAACATCATTTTCTAGTTATATTATCGATGTACATATATAATTTAACATATTGTAACAAGTTTGCTGACTTATTTTGTAGATAACCAATTCTACTTATTGTAGACGTACAGTTACCTGTAATTATCTTTTAAGTGATCTGATAGTGTGAAAATTCTACACAATAAGTTAAAATCTTTCAACAATATGTATGTATAAACTTACCACTATGCATAATGGTGCTACAAAAACACATAAGGAAAACACAAGGCAAATCCATCCAACAATTTGTGCACGAATTGCTCCTTTGAATAGAAATTGAGTGACGAGGACAATAGCTCCAAAACCACCAACTACTAATAAAAGAAGTAGCTTTATAGTTTGGACCTGCATTTGCAAAGTCAAAAATTAATTCTGAACAGTTACATATAATTATCTTTTAGGTGATCTGATATTCTGAAAGTACTAGTATATCGAAAACCTTACCCTGGCTTTCTTTGGTGCATAGAAAAGGTAGAAGCCAACGTATAAAGTTTCAATGAAGCATCCAAAAGTGTTAATAGTAACGAGAAGTGTGGTGTTGGTCTTGAGAAATGCATAGTAAATCCAAAGCATTGCACTGAATAAAGCAACCACGTATGGAATTGATTGATAACCTTCTGTTGATTTTTTCTTATAAATATTATAAAATGTTGGCCTGTACAAGCATAATTATGCAAATTAATTAATTGATTGACACAAAAAAAGAAATACTATATAATAACACTTTGAAGGAGGATAAAAATGAATTTAAGGAACAAGAGACGTACAGTGGAGAAAGGAAAACGAAAAATGAGATTATGTTTCCTGCAAAATATGTACGTAAATTATAAATTAGAATATTATATGCAATCATTTGATAATTAATTTTTTTTGTGTATCAGAAATTAAAAAAGAATGTAAGACACATAAATTGAAACGAAATAAACATTACCAAGGACACCAAATGCAAAGGTCCAGTGGTCAGAAAATCCAGCCATTTTTTTTTTACTAAAGAAAGAAATATTTTGCCTTAGCTCTCTTAAACTTGCAAATATTTGAGTAGTTCTACTTGTCAATGAATGAGGATGGCTCATTTGACATGTTTATATAGTAAGTGACATTAGTGGAGAACTTCTATTTATGATCTATACTGTATTTCTCTTTCAATTTCTTTAAAATAAAAAAACAAATAAAAGCACTTTTTAATGAGGTGTTTTTAATAATTATATCTTTACAAAGGGCCCTATGTAACGCTTTTATTATGTCATCGACTCATCTTTCAATCTAAAGGGGCACTAAGCTTGCCAGTGATTAACTGCTCCCTTCGTTTCAATTTATGTAATGTTATTTAATTTGATAATAAGTTTTAAAAAGAAAAAAAAATCATCAAAACATGTTATTTGAATTAAGTCATAGATGTTTGTGTGGTTATAACTTATTTTACAAATATCTAAAAAAAATTTAAAGTTAAATTGTTATTGAATATAGAAATGACTTTTTTCTCGAAACAAAATGTGTTCCAAATCAGCAAAAAATCAATCCAGGAATGATGGAAGGACCAGTTAATGTTTGCCATTTGGCAATAATAATTTATAGAATCGGATTATATATAGTCCTATTGCCTTAATATATATTTTTTTAAGGACAATATATTTACTACAGTACTGTATGTAGGTGATGAAAATTATCACTAGAACATGATTTGCTTTGGAAGCTTTATTAGTAGGCTTATCTTGTCTTGTGGGTGGGTTACGTTGCTTCAATAATCTGTGTAGTACGTAATATGATTAAATGAATCTAATTTCGTGGTTTTATACTATATGTTATAAAGAATGTTATCATTATTTCCTCGATCTTTCGCGATATATATAAGAGTTTCCAAATAAATTTATGGTGTTTTGAGTATATATTTTAACTATTAGAAAATAAAAAAATTAATGACAGACAAAATTTTCAAACTAAATAACCGAAATCTTATGCTAACTTGATTTAGTGATGGTATATAAGAAAAATTGAACTAGCTAGGAGCTTTTTGGTGATGAATTAGCTAGAAATTATCGATAAATTCCCTATTTTCTTGTAGTATATATAGCGTTCTGTAACAATACTTTGATATGATATGGTGCATATTTTGCCCAAAATTGATTATTTAGAACAGAGATCAAAACTATCATTTTGGGCAATTCCAAATTAATCATATTAGGGATGAAGGAAGAGACGTATGTTTCTTTGAGATATAATTGATATATGTGGAGAAATTAATTTTATTTTTAACAACTTTGCTACCTTTTATGAATTGATCAAAATCTTGAACTATATCTTATATCATGTTGGCTTTTCTTCATGTTTTTTTGGATAAGATTAATCCTGTATATATCCACCTTTTCACATTTAGAAAAGGAAAAATAATGGGAGACAACAAGAGGACGAAGCTTTAATTTACGATTTTGTGGGATGGCTAGTGTCCTCTCAATATATTTCAGCAGCCACTACATACATGCCTTCGAAATTATGTTATTTTTTCCTATTATCTTTGAAGCCATGCAGGACAACGTGGCTAATTTATTCCTCACTCCCAACCAAAATGAATAACACTGTGGTTCGGTCTATTAAGCTTTTGTTATATGTGAGGGTTTAAGGAAGGGTTCGAATCACAAAGGTTTATTTTACATAACATTAGTGAATTAATATGCACATATATATTATTTCTATCATCTCTTTTTTCCTTTCTTAAGTTCTCTTTTTCTTTGACATGTTTGAGTAAAGAAAATGGTTATCCGCTCTAACTAACTCGATTCCAAAAGTTATATCATGGTGAATTTTTTTTTTCCAGACTTTCGATGAGAATTGAAAGTACAATTTAGTAATTACAACATAAATTAATTTTTTTATTTCTTCATTTCAATTAGAAAAATATCTAAGTGGTGTTTTATTAACAGAAAGGGTCTCAATATCGATGACGATGCTATGAATTAAGGGTGTTCAAAATTTTATTTTAGATTTCTAAAAAAGTTGTTTTTATTTTGACGTATATGTACCATGTTATGTTTTATCTGCACTATATAATTTTTCGATAAAGGCGTTCAAGTGATCATTCTTAGGTCTATGTAGCTGCGCCGCTGCCCAATCCAACTCAACTCGTAACTTGGGAGCTACTTGGTTTGTATTAGTATTAGACCCGACTAATACAATACAGCAGCATGTCGGGTTCTATGGTGTAGTGGTTAGCACTCTGGACTTTGAATCCAGCGACCTGGGTTCGACTCCCGGTAGGACCTATTTTTTGTGATTGTATTCTCTCTTTGACCTTCTTAACCCCAAATTATTTTAGATAAGCCCAGGCCCAAAGAGTCCAGCGCCTAGTTGGGCCAATAAACTTGATTGGTATGGGGGTTGGCATGAGCTTATTCTTCATCGTTAAGTCATTTGGCAAGAAAACCCAAAGACCGCGCGGTCTTTTCACCTCTAACTTTAAGATTGTGGGTTCAAGTTATCAAAAAAACAAAAAAGATAGACTCAGCTTTCAAACATGAAAAGAAAATAAATTTAAGAAAGATACATGTAGGTGGCAAACTGGCAATGTTTTGTCTCGTTGTCTGTTCATATTAGTAGTTGTAGTATTAATCTTATAGTTTCTTGACTTTCGATTTTTGTTATTACTTGTTGTTTTGTTGTACTTTTCATTGTATTACAATTTGTTATTTTTATTACTGTTTGTTGCTTTAAATTATTTTCTTGAGTCCAAGATCTATCGAAAATAGTCTCTTTACTTTTAGTAGCATTATCTTTCTTAGAAAATATTCGTAAATGACACACATTCCTACATGTATCAATTTAGGATCTTCACTTTATTTTTCAAATAAAAATAAAAATAAGAGACAACGAATAAGTAAAACACAATTGTATAGTTGGCATGGCACTTGACGTTGGTTGTTGGCAGTTGGCATCACACATTAATATCTATTATAATAATTCAAATTAATTGATTAATACAAAATGTGCTGTTTAATGATATTCTAATTTTTCTTGGGACACCTATATGATTTTGGGTCAACTCAAATACCCAATTAGTTGGTAAACTACTTATATCTTCAAATGGATGGCTATATTGAAAATTCCCAAATTTAGGCTAAAAATATATGTATTCATAAACAGAAACCTCACAAGAGATTGCGATAATAACTATTTTTTGCATTTATCTAACTATATTATGTTAATTAGATTCCGAGTCATAAAGATTTTGGACCTTTAATATTTAATTATGAATAATTTATTTTGGATTAAAAAAAATTAACTTAATTTGTTAGAGCATAGTTGATGCCATTAACGGTGGCAATTGTTTTTAAGCATTATTGAATCATAAATGGTTTTTAATGAATTCTTAAAAGCTTTTACTTATTGGTTTTAAGGATATAAAGTTTGTTAACATCAACTCTTTTACAACTAACTTTTGAATCTTTTTGGATGTTTCTGACCATCTGATTTATAATTAAATTCAAAGTTTGTCTTTTTAAATTTGATTTTTCATTTACATATTCAAAATCACATTCAAATATGAGATATTTTACTATCTATTTTCATATTTCGAAGTTGATGGATATATAACTTAACAAGAACATTAATTTACTCAAAGTGATTAGTGATGCATCTCTTTGTTTTTCTGTCTCTTTAGGCGTATGGCATATCTAAAATTCATATTTGGAAGAAAACTCGACTTATTTCAAAAAAATTGATAATCTCTAAGTTTAATCTTATTATTAGTACTTGTAAATTAGAATTGTGACAAATTAGTGTTACCATAAAACTGAAATTGGAGGACTTCGAATTCTACTGTGATATTGGTTAAATTCATGATTCCAATTTTTTCATATGTTTATGATGTGACAATTATTTAATTATGACTTCCTCATAAAAAATAATCTTAATTGGTCTAACTTTCACCAATGCCACACCACAGAAAGAGAAAGAGTCGGCAATTCCACAATTTGTCCCCCACTTAATTCCACAATTTAAAAATACTTGCCTTCAATCATTTCAATTGCCACTCACTCCTCATGCTCAAATTTTTGTTGATATTAGGGCACCAATTAGGTATAATTTTTGAATAATATTTTAAATTTAGTTAAAGATGATATTTTATTTGAAAATATATTCAAGCATGGACTCTAAAAATATATTAATTCAAAAAAGATAAAAATATTTCAAGCATGGACAAAACAGGGAAGATGCCTTTTGTTTTAAAAAGAGAATGAGTTTAATATAATTTTGACAAGTAGTGGTATATTTTTATTGTCATGTTTCTTTAATTTTGGAGTTTACCAAAAGTGAAATGGTTCTTATGCAAAGAAAAATGTTATTTCAAACTATCCATAACTACCAAATGAGATGATAACAAGGCAATTTGTTTATCCAAAAACTCTGAAATATTCATGTATAGCTAAAAAAAAAAAAAAGTGATTAGAACTATTTTTCAATTTAATTTAAAATTAAAGTGAAAAAATAAGTAATATACAATCAAACAATATTTTGATTTATTTTTTCAAATTAACAAAAGGTTGTATATAGGATAAAATATTCCATTTAAATTTTTGTACATTAACGCCGCCACCGTCCATTTGCTTTTATACACTGGAGAGTCGCCGTGATCTGACGCCCTTATCCCTCGTGGCTGACGCAGTCAACGTTTTGCCATTTGCCAGATTTTCAGTCAAACCCCCCTGCCAAGAACCCAAAATAGAGAAATAGTGAAGCAGTAGTAATAATAAAAGTTAGAGAGAAAAAAATAAACAAATAAAAAGCCGCCTTTTTTTCATTTTCCTTTTTTGCTTTCTTTTCATTTGACCTTTTCCCGATTCATTTTGTACAGCTTTTTTCTTCCCCAATTTTTTTCCTGTTACAGAGAGAAAAAAGACATGAATGGAGTCGCTCCGCCGAGGAGTACGGGTTCCGATGGTGGCGCAGTTGAAAATACGCCGTTTCTCCGGATGTATCAGACCTGGAAAGGCAGTAATGTAAGTACTCGGTTTGATTTCCTTTGCTCATCCTACTTTTAAGCATATTTTAGGTCTTATAATGATTATGAGTGTGGTATTGTGTTTTTTTCTGCTTAAATTGTTCTCAATTTATTGTAGGAGTTTGATGATTGAATTTTCGGTTTTAGTAGAAACGATTTGTAATTTTGATCTCTAAATTGCTCGAGATTGTTGGATTTACCAGACTTTTGATTTCATTATCTGCATCGTTTTCAGATTAGTTGAATAGGCTGTTGAATTAGTTGTTCATAGTCCATATTTTTGAATTAGTTTTGTAATTCACGTGGTAGGTTTTAGCTTTTAAAAAATAAGTTTTTGATGTATTGTAATCTGTTCTTAACCTTTTATTTTCTACCATTTCTGTGGAAACCACAAGCATTAAGCAATTGGCATCTTTTAGATTCTCTTTTGTCACTTAGGAGATTAAGCAACGGGAAAGGAACAATGACAATTGAGCACATACTTATTGTGTTGGATACTTAAACTGGCACCATTAGACTGTAAGTTCAGGTGGTGCCACCTGACAGCTAATCCATTTACTAAATATCTATTATCTACCTTTTCAAGTTTTGTCCTGTAAGAAAGAATACACTAGTCAGGAGATACTATTTTGTTTCCTTTTTTCAATTTATTTTGGTGGTGGAATGAGGTTTAGCAGTGGTTTATGATGACATGCCATTTGGATTTGAGATAAGAGTCTGTTTGAGCTAATTAAGCTCATTGAGAAATGGAAATAAGAAACTTAAAATCATTATTCGATGGAAGGTGATCTTGCTAGGTTGTGCATTAGTTGAGGAAAGATTCCCTGCAGCTAGGGTAGCAAATTATTGAGTGATAAGGTTTCAACGTCAGTAAGTGTTAGTATATGATTCTAATTGCATCCAATTATGTAGTCTAGCCTCTAGTGGTCTAAAAACCATGCATCTTTAGACTTAGGGTGCAAATGCAAGTAGACTGTAGAGACAAGATGATTTGTGATTTCTTTTCATTTGCCTAAGATTTGGTGGACAAAGTTTCCTCATACCTATGTTGGTAGGTAGCAGGTATCTAATGTAGTAATTGAGGTCTCCATAACCCGAAGATCAAAAGTAAAATGAATAAAAGTTGTAAGAGTTGTTCCAGTAACCTTAGGAATCTCTCTGTGGATCAGAAGTAAATACGAGAGTCCGAAAAGCAGAATTGCTGCAAGATTCTGTATTCTTCCGACTCTCTATGGAGGAAAAAAGAATAAACACTGAGGCAGTACTTGTTGACCCCAAAATCTTCTCCTCATCTAGAAGAACTACTACTAAACAAAATTAAAGCACCCAAGGGTGTGCCCTAGCAGTCAACCCCTGGTGGACAAAATTACCTAGTACTTGTTGCGGGTGTGAGGTGGCAGGCAGGGGCGGAGGTAGCATATGCTTAGGGGGTTCATCCGAACCCCCTTCGGCGGAAAATATTACTATTTATACATGGTTAAAATTAATTTTTAGATATGTATAATAGATGTCGAACCCCCTTCCACTAGTTCGTGTGTTTATTTCTCAGATTTTGAACCCCCTTATTAAAAATCCTGGCTTCGCCACTGGTGGCAGGTATCCTGTGGATTTAGTCGAGGTACACGAAAGCTGGCGTGGCCACCACACTCATAAAAAAAATAAAAAATAAATGACTTGATGGAAGCTACCTCAGGTTTTTTCTTTTGGAGACTAATCTACCCCAAGTTATTAAAGAATGGAGGGAAAGAAAGGAAGAAAAACCATAAGCTACCCCAAGTTATCAAAGAAGGGGAAAAAACCATAAGCTACCCCATTAAAGGGAAGTTCTATACTATCTATTTCCAGAATTTTCTGCAAAACAAAATAGTTGCCTACAGGCTACAAATACATTAAGTCAAAATTTTACTGCTAATGGAACATTGGAACTTTACGGACATTGCCTTTTGCCATAAAGACTAACATGTATAGTTAGCATGTTATCCCAGTTAGCTATATTGTTGTTTGTTGCTAAAATTTTGACATTATTTTTCTTTTTGCATTTTTGGCTGTCTTATTCAGCACATCTCGTGATTTTTGCTTATTCTCTTTTAATTTAAGTATTTCCTTTTGATTATGCAGAAATTTTGTCTTCAAGGAAGGTTCATATTTGGGCCTGATGTGAGATCACTCTTTATGACTATCTTCCTTATAGTTGCCCCAGTTGCTGTGTTTTGCGTATTTGTTGCGAGGAAACTTGTAGATGACTTTGCTGGTCATTGGGGGTGGTCTATCATGGTCGTAGCTGTTGTTTTTACACTATATGTAAGTGCTTATATTTTTTTGTTGGCAACTAAGATTTTATTCTGTAAGCATGATTTCAAATATTTTAGGGTTATATTGGCTGTCTTAGCTGGTGGAATCAAAGCAAGTATTGTGCCTTTTGATCATTTTCGGATAATGGAATTCTACGAGTAGTTTCTCCTGCTCACTTGACTATACATTCTTTCTAGTTATGTAAATACTGTGTTGTTTACATAGCTGTTCATTTTCTTTCTTGCATTTGCATTCAGGTTGGGCAATTAAAGTATGTTTGGTGAATAATGAACAAAAACAAGTTTCATTTGCACATTAATTGTAAATGTTGATAATTTGTCAAATAGACTGGCTTGTTATGATTTATTAATTGTGATCCAACTGCGAGAAATCTTTTGTTGTTGCTTAACATTGTAGCTTGATTAATATGATAAATCCACAACTTCATCCGACGAGAAACTTCTAGGAATGTTGTTCTTTTGACTAGTATCTACTCTTTAAATTGTAAAACATCAGTAGGTGGTCTGGAGCATGCCTAATGGCTTAAGTTTACATGCTAGTTCTAGTTTGTTTAGATGCCTCTGGTAATCGACTCAGTTTGGCAGTCCATTGCTCAACCAACCTAACCCTTTCCTAGATACTCCATATCCATTAATGCACGAACTCTTTTTAACAAGAATTCTCCTTGTAATTATCTTATTAATTTCAGGCGATATGGATTGAATACATACTTATAATAAGATATGTGGATTGCATGAATAATTATGTCAAACATATAAAATGGTCAGAGCATCCCATAAACCGCTATTATGAAGAAAAAAAGGCATAGCATGAATATTGTTTCATAAATTAATGCATTCTGGATCAACTTTTTAAATCGACTGCACTAAGTAAGGCTAATATTGAGTGGAAGATGTGCTGCAGTCTACTTTAGAAACAAAAGTGAAAGTCTTTGTATGTCATCTATTCTCAATAGAGTAATAAAATAAAGACAGAAAATTGTTGATAATTTGCCAGATTTTAACTTGCCTTAATTGTAATTGTGTTGGACTGTTGGTGGATTTACGTAATTTTAAAGAACAGAAATTTCTAATCATGGTTCATTTCAACGAAAAAAGGAAATCTCTAACCATGATATACATATAATGGTGATGAAAAAGCTTGTTGTGTGGGGGTGGTGTGGGGATGGAAAATATAAGAGTGCTGTTATTTGGGACATATGATAGTGAGCGATGTGATGATGTAAGTTTGTATATTCCTTTATTTTTCGCTGCACTAGAGATTGTGTCTAGTTTCTTGCAGTTTTATTTTCATTTCTTGGATATCACACGAAAGTGGATAGCTTACTTTCTGGTTTTCCCTTATTATCATGTTAATACAGGTGACCTCGTGTCTTCGTTTGAAAAAAGAATTCTTTGTGCGTAAAGGATTTTTGATGTTTCTTGCTAATTTCTATAACATAAAGGAACTATTAATTAGATTGTTTCCTGAACTTCAATTTTATGGCCAAGAGGGATTATAGATTCATGAGTCAAAATAGAACGTAATAAATGTGTTTTTCTTTGAAAGGTTTTAGTCCTGCTTCTACTGACATCTGCAAGGGATCCTGGTATTATTCCTCGCAATCCTCATCCTCCAGAGCTAGGGAACTTTGAAGGAAGTATTCAAACTGGACCTGGTCAAACTCCACAATTACGTTTGCCCCGCATCAAGGACGTGAACGTCAATGGAATAACTGTAAAAGTCAAATATTGTGATACCTGCATGCTATATAGGTCTCCGCGGTGTTCTCACTGTTCAATTTGCAATAACTGCGTGGAACGATTTGACCATCACTGTCCCTGGGTCGGGCAATGTATTGGATTGGTGAGTTCTAATCTCTAAAAAATCTTATACGTTTTGCCGTTGCACACTACAATATGTTAATCTCTTTTCAGTTTTTATTCCTCTCAAAAAACGTATCTTTGCATAGCATAGATGGTTTTCCTCATTTTTCTTAATTTGTTAGTAATACATGCTCTTAATATTCCTATTTTTATTACTTTTGTAACTTCTTTAATATCTCAGGAGGCAGTATTTGGAAATTTTTTGTTACTCCAATTGTTGGCAGTTCTGTATGTATCAATAATTTGTGATGATTAGTCATTATTTGATTTGTGATCAATTGATTTTGTGATTCTTCCCTTTGTGGATCATACTTTGATTGTTGCCTGAAAGATGCCTTGGATTCTGTGTTCTGAGTGATTTGATATCTGCATGTTAAAACATACACAGTTTATTTTATGTTCATGAGTAGCAGCGGTCCTGCATTGCTGGGTTTGCCTGTCGTCCCAAAAGGATTTCAGTCAGTTATCATTTCTCCTCTTTGTTTATCCTGAATCCATAAAGCCTCCTCAAGAACATGTTTTGGGTAATTAAATTCTTCTCTTCAAAGGTTTTAGAGCTAGAATGGCACTTGAACGACTGTCATTCTGTCATAAACTTTTCCCATCCATGCACTCTTTTGGTTAACAACACCAGCCAGTTCATAGTCAAGTTAGTTCTAACTTCTAAAGTATACGATCCTCTTTTTTGGGGTATTGGCAAAAAAGATACTTGATAGTTTTCTTGTCAAACAGGAAGCCTAGTACTGATCAAGTATATCAACTTAAAAATTGTCTACTTGCTAAATATTTAAGATTAAAGATTGAGTGATTTGAGTGGGGGACGACTCCTCTTGTTTTCTGTTCTTTTATTTTTTTCTAGCGATATTTGCAATGTTATCTGCACATCTTCTCCTCGCTTAATCCTGGTAGAACATCTTGGTCATCTCCCTTTTTGTGATAAAGGGCATCTAGGTCTCTAAGTTGGAAAAGATTTTCCTAGTCTGATCATATTCATAGCTTCTATTTTTGTAAGCACCTTCATACAAAATTTCTAAGTGAAATGTTTCCACCGTTAAATTGAACTACATTCTGTTTGGTGGTGCAGAGGAATTACCGCTTCTTCTTCATGTTTGTATTCTCAACAACCCTTCTTTGCTTATACGTCCACGGCTTCTGCTGGGTCTATATTAGAAGGATCATGGATGGTGAGCAAACCAACATCTGGAAAGCAATGGCCAAGACTCCTGCCTCCATTGTGTTGATCGGTTATACATTCATATCAGTCTGGTTTGTTGGTGGGTTGTCTGTCTTCCATCTTTATCTCATTGGCACAAACCAGGTAATATATTCTTCTTGACAACTGCAGTGTTTCAGATGTTTTCCCTTTTTCTTTGTTTGAAGATTAAATTACTTGATGTTTTTGACACTTGAGAGTCTTCTATTTGCTTGCAGTCTACATATGAGAACTTTAGATATCGATATGATCGGCGGGTCAATCCTTTTGACAAAGGTGTAATCCATAACTTCTTAGAGATATTCTGCACCAGTATTCCTCCTTCCAGGAACAAATTCAGGGAGAGAGTGCAGAGAGAACCTGGGATACCAGCTCGTGAAGTGGCTGGTGGTTTTGTTAGTCCGAACTTGGAGAAAACAATGAGCGACTTAGAAATGGGAAGGAAGCAAGGTTGGGATGAGACTGCAAGAGGAACTGATGATTTTGAAGAACAACCTAGAAATGATAATCAGTTAGATAAGGATGAAGAGCTCTTGGCTGCATCCCCAGAGCTAAGCAACACCACCTTGGCTGAAGGGCGTAGTATCCTACATCCTAGGCGCTCTAGTTGGGGAAGAAGAAGTGGAACTTTGAATATACCGCCTGACGTAATTGCCATGGCATCTGAAATTGGAGAGTCTAATCGGACGACTGTCAGTGATAGTGCTTACCGGATTGACAACCAGCAATAGTATGTTGTTTAAATTATTGTAGAACAACTGACAAAGTCAAAGGAGATCCTGTCCCGTCAGAGGATGGGATCAGGTTATCCTTGAGGAGGTGTGCTGTTGTGTGTATAATTCTATTTTCTTCTACGTTTAGTTTTCTTTTGCTTAAAGCTCTTTGAAATGTGCTTAATCTGCAAAGAGAAAAAATCTTACCAGAAATGGCTTCCAACTGTTATATGTGATATATTGTGAAGATATAAATTCTATTCTACTCTTTTTGGGTAATTGCCTCAAGTTATCACATATGGGAATCTATAGCCACTCTTGGTAACCCCATTTTACTTCAGATGTGCACGCTCCTCGACTTGAAAAGTTTTCTGGAGACGCACAGTTTTTTGCAAAGGTGAAAATGGTTCACAATAACACTGAAAGAGAATCTTCAAGGCAATTTATAAACATGAAGGCAATATTAGGTATCCTTTTACGTCTTTCCGTTAACTTTGAATGCCCTCCATTTGTAACGGTTGTTTGGTCGTTGGATAGGATGAAGGGGGACTACGATGTTTTAGATCATATTCAGAGGAATAAAGATCAAAGATAGGTTATTTAAATTTAAATAAAGACCAGTACTTTTGTGACAAAATTTAACTGATTTGCAGGAAAGTTCTATAGAAGTGATTCAATTCTACAAGAGATGTCCCAAATTCAAGATTCTCCATTCATGTTTTGGACATTTCATGCCCAAAAAAAATACATAACTAATCAATTTATTGATCTACATTACAAAAATCCCAAATGAGAGATAGCATCCATCTGCGGCAAGTAAATTAACCATCTGCTAACATCAATAAATGTATTGAGAACAGACCTTCGTGCGAATTGTAATTGCTACCAAGTAATCAACAGTGTACATTTTAGTTTTCATTGGCACAAAGGAATGGGAAGTGTGCATATTATGCAGCTAATTGTTCTTCACTGCATGCTCTGAAATCGTTTGACAATCATGAGGCTCATTTCCATATAGCGTTGTGCACAGTTAGATAGACAATTAGATTCACTGGAGCTGAACTTGCTTCCAGGTGTGCCAGTGATACATTTATCCCAGCAAGCACTCGTAAGCTTTCCAACCATTTCATTGATCATGGCCCTTTCCTTCTCTTGCTGTAGAAAATCAAGAATTGCGGAGCAAAAATTAGTGAGATGAAGACACTTAACCATATCAGAACCCTAAGAAAAGCAAAACACAACAGTTAACTGGAGAACTGATGTTTTATAAATTGCTCAACACCAGGGGGGGAAACTTAATCAAATCAAGTCAGCACGCAATTCCAAGTCATGTAATATCCATTCTAATACTATAAGGGGGCGTTTGGTAGTGTATTAGCAAAAATAATGCATGCTTTAATTATATGTATTAGTAATCCCTTGTTTGGTGCATCTTTTCATGCTATGTATAACTAATGCTTATTGTGTATTGAATAGTGTATTACTATTACCCCTCAAAAGTACTTTTACATCTTTTCCACCATAATTGTGAAGGATACTTTTGTAAATAAATATTTTTATACAATGCATACTATTTTTAATACATCAAACCAAACAATGCATAAGAAATAATCTATGCATAGCTAATACATGCATTACTAATACACTCTATTGGGTATTATTTTTATACACTCTAGGGATACAAGATTCTGCACTCAAGTAGCTTAAGATTCCAAAGCACTCTGAACCTCTTAGCCTAATATGGAGAAAAGGAAAAGGCAATGAACAAGATCAGAATGATCCTCACAAATATGTATTTTTGTGAAGAGGCAGGGAATGGTTGACAGATATGTGTGTATTTCATTACATATTTACTGAAGTTATGAGGAAAAAAATGTTTAGAAGTAACTGGAGAAGCTTTGAAATAAACCGTTATTCGGAGAAAAAAAACAAATTCCTGAGGCAATACATGACTAAGTGTCCAATAGGCCTCAAAATATTGCAGCACAAGAATTAACTTCAGCTTATAGATTCTGGTGAAAAGAAAATCAGAGACTACTTCATTAAGCATTTAAAGTAAAATCCAAAAATAATGAGTTAAGATCAACTTTAACGAATCATGATTTTTCCAAGATGGTATCCAAGTTTCTTGTAGATGACCTTCACTGAGTGCCTTCCTGGTAGATTGATGGCACAAGACTTAGGACATAATCAGCCATCCCGCAAGCAAAAAGGTAACTAGCAAATACTACACTTTTCATGTAGCTTGAGTAAGATCAAACAGTGACAAAGATAAATGAGCTCAAAAGTTATCTTCTCACTAGTTTAAGAGCTGTAAATTCATTCAAGGAGCTTCATAATTGAACCCAAAAAAATTAACTTTTTACTAGTTTTATAAGCTGCAAATTTATTCAAACAGCTTCATAGAAACTTTTAAGTGATTCTAGTTTCATTCCTTATAGGAATTTGCAACATATACAGTTTTTCCAGTCTCCTTAATGCTTTACTCAAAAGCAAAAGTGGCATCAAAATCACAAACTTAACTGTGTCAAATTTTGGTTCCCCTTTATTCTATAGTACTACCTCGTGTTGGAGGGTTATTCCAGGTGATTGCCTTATCTTCTCTCACAAAAAATAGACTTTATGAATCTAAGCCAAGGAGAAAAACAATAGGAACCAGTTTCTCAACTAACCAGATCAATAATTACAGAAATTCAAATGAAGCATTATTGAGCACTGTTCCATTTTAAACTATTTGACTAAAGCAGCTCAAGTAATCGTCCAGAACAAAATCGAATGCCGAATGGATTAGTAAAATGTGCTTGCATGAGTGTGTATAAACAGAAAAATACAATCTATCGAATCTGAAAAACTCACATTGAGAAAATGCTGCAATTCTGGTGACTTAAGAGCTGAAGGATCCATGGAAACTTTGACGGAGCAAATCTAGTGACTTTTTCCGATTAGACGGATGTTTTATCGATTTGAACTTTTTGCATAAACCCTAAACCGGAAGATGAACCAATATTAAATAGCTAAATAGTTGTATTGGATCGGCCCATAAGTTTAACAAGTTTTAGACTTCTAAGCCCATTAAGCGTCCGTAAGTTGATGGCCCGTCTCGAGTCCCATGTCAAATAAAAAAGAAGTCATTTAAAAAGTATATTTTGACAAAATTGATTTTGGTTGTTACCTATTATATTGTATTATATTGTTAGTTTGAATATAATATTTATTTTAATTGTTACTTAAACTATATTGTATTGTTTAAATTTATTATTAGGTAACGACGAAAAGAGTCATTTTATGTAACGACCGATTTGATGTGATTACGTCGTTAACTTAATATTTTCTTCTTATGTTGTCTTTACTTATTATTTAATAATTCTATTTTATCAATTACCTTACTTTTTCATAATACCTCTACTTTGTATCCTACTTTTCTTGTGAGGGTTTATCATTCAAATTATGAATATGTAACATTATGTAAAGACGGAGAACAATACAATCTATTCAAACACTATATTCATTAAAACAATATAGGCAGGATATATATTGTCGGCATATAAAAATTAAAATCACATAGCAAAGCAAATAATATACTCCTCTTATCAAGCAAAGAAGGATATATATCTACAATGAGTCATATTATTAAAAAAATGCATATATATCCTAACATAACTAATTTAACTATATGTAATAAAATTACACATGTTATGAAAATGTTGGTTGGTATATTCAATGGAGAGGGATAATTTAAATTTTACTTTCACCTTTATTAGATTCTTTCTTTTCCCATTCATTTAGGCCTTGCCTTTCAATTCCTTATTTTTGGAAGGAATTGAAATGCCATTTTACAGACTTCTTAGAATGGGTTGCGGCGTTTCCAAGATAGATGCCAATGGCGTCGCCACACCTAATAGATCAATTCTCCCAAATTTCCCTACTAGAAAGAAACAATCAAACAAATGCAATATCCCTCCAAAAACACAACCAATGTTGTTAATGCCTGAAAATGATGATAGACTTTCCATTTCTGCTCTAAAATGTGATGTTGATTTGAACTATGTCGCACCCAAGGCATATAAAGATGAAAATGATGAAAAAAGGGTCGCGAAAATAAGGACAATGGTTGAGGAAGCGGAAAAAAATGATGAAAAGGGTAGACTACTACATGAAGATGAGGCCGAGGAGGAGGATGATGGTCATGACGATGATGATCAAAGGGCGATTAAAAAGGTTCATGTTGGTGAGGAGGATGGTAATGCTTTCCCTGGTTCACCGAGTTTTAGGGTTTATTTTACTGATAAGGATGTTGAAACAAAGAAGATTAATGACGGTATGTGTATGTACCAATGAAAAAATTGACTAATTTTACGATATCTCTTGATCGATAACATAATAATTGTGTTATAATGTGTGAAGGTTATAATAAGGTGGGCTTGAAGGACGTTACCCCAGTTGCAACTACCGTATCATCAACAAAGGTGTGCATGTGATTTTCACAATTAGTTATGTTCTTTTGCATTGTTTTTTTTTCTTTTAGAGAAAAAGCTAATTAGCCAAAAAATTCATAGCTAAAAAGGGAATGGATATGTATAAATTTTCTTTGTTTTCAATAAGATTTATCAATTATGAATATTCTTTTCCTTCTTTATTTTTTGCCAATTCTCTTTTTCATCAAAAGGTGTAAAACATTTTTATCTTTCCATCATAACATGGTGTATTGATAAAGATTAAAATGGAGAAGTAATATATATACACACAAATCTATCAATTACCTTGCTCGTTTTGAAGACGTTCTTGCCTGCATGCCTTGTTATTACTATATGTTATGTAGAGACGTTAAAATTGCTAGTAATTAATTAGAAGTGGTAGCAACGTCTATCCATTTATACATCGTTTTTGTTTCATCTATATTGTATCGTTCAATTTTTTAGAGTGAAACTTCTTATAAATTTTGAAATCACGTAAAAAATACTAGAAGTATAATATTGAACAATTCAAAATATTTAAAATGCATATATGGTCAAAGAAAAATTTGAAAATTAGAATAGTGTCACGTACATTTGAACAGAGTATAATATTGAACTTATAAGATTGACAATTTGGTACAGGAATCAGAGTCGGAGTCGGAGTCGTCGGGGAAGGAGGAGAAGAAAGAAATACGAAAGAGAAGTACTTTTAGAAAAGTGCTACCAAAGAACTTGTTGAATGTTCGATCATCATCTAACTCTTCAACTCGATCCACTGATCATCATTATCATCATAAAGTAGCTTCTTGAATCTTGATCATATATTATATGGCATGCGAAGGGGAATTATTAAAACACCTCTACACATTGCTTTGTTTTGTTTGTTCTCTTGTGCATTCTATTTCTCATCTTTTGACTCTATATGAAATAATTATAATAGAAGGTTCTTTAAGGCTTCATGTATCGTGAATTTGAGATATATGTATAAGTGTAACAACGTTCAATAGAATATATTATTGAATTTATTTGTAAATTAAATGTTCTTCAATACATTTTGTTGATGTATATATATTTCTACTTGTTGTTTAGCTAGAACGTTCGATGTATAATATATATTTACCATTTTGGGGTATTAGTACTATTTTATAGTATGCATAATATTTTTTCATATAATTTATGTACGTAGGACTATCTAAGCTAAACCAAATATACAAAATTCATATAATGTATATGTATGAATATTTATACTTAAATCGTATAACGCTACAATTTTATTCATGGACGTACCATTGGAC
This sequence comes from Solanum acaule, assembly GCA_036250505.1. Lineage (NCBI taxonomy): Eukaryota > Viridiplantae > Streptophyta > Magnoliopsida > Solanales > Solanaceae > Solanum > Solanum acaule. The sequence continues at coordinate 20,725 of JAJOOR010016693.1, forward strand.
TTCTCGGCCACCTATCATATAGTATTATGTAGGACTATATCTAAGCTATTAATTCCAAATATACAAAATTATATTACGTATATATATATTTATATATGATCACTCAAATATATTGTACTACTAGATGGGGGATGCCCGTGCGTTGCACGGGCCCAACATGACTATAATCAAGAATTTACTGTACAACACTGTATAATATAGTAATTATTTCTTTATATTATGTGCAAAGTGTTCACCTCCAACAATCAATCCAGAGCTTCAACTTGCTTCTTGTTTATATATATGTCCCAACTATGTGGGATATCAAGAGTTCAAGCAAGAAACAACATTGTGGTGCTTAGAGAATTAAAAAAAATTAAGTTCTCTGCTTATTACATATCAAAATATTGATATCCACTCACTTACAACCAATTCAAAACTCACAGATAAAAACATATGCAAATGGGTCCATTTTTATGTTAACATTGTGTATATACTTGCAAAATTAAAGACTACCAAACTATGATACTAATCTTATTACCCAAATCAAAATTATGGGTCAATTCCAAGGATTAGCTATTAATCCACCAAGTCAGTGGACTAAATTCAACATGCAGCTCAAAGGATTGAACTATTGTGAATACATATTCAAAAAAATCGTACATTGTAATGCCATTTTCTTCCATATCCACGAAATTGGAGCATGTATATTGAGAGATTAATAAATGAATAACTCTACTATCATACATATAAATATATTTTCAATAGTACAATCACAAAAATCAAGTTTAGGTAATTAAATTCATGTGCACTTCCATGGTGGAGAGATGTAGTTGATGTGCACTACCAAAAGATATATTCCTTTCAATATAGTTTTGCTTCTTTCGCTCTTGACTACATTCTTTACACCACTGCAACAAATGAAGAAAACGGATTTAAATGAAGCATAGTAAACATACCTTAATAAACACTGCATATGTAAGGGTCATAAGTACATATAGCACAAAACATAAAATAAGAAAGCAAAAAAGATAAGTTGGAATGTTCAGAAAAATGTAGAGATAGTTAGAAGCTTAAAACTTAATTCTTTATTTGTAGCTTCATACATGTACTTGGAAACAACATTTCTTAGCTCGTGTCTCCTACCTACTTGAGGTAGTGGTAAGGTCTACCTACATACACTCTATCCTCTCAAATCCCCTTTACAGCTCCATACCATGTAAATGATACATTTAAAATCCATTAGAAAATTAGTTACCGTAACCCCAGAATGTATTTTGCAGCAGAAGATACATGAATCCATAAAGTTATCTATAGGATACAACATGTAAATAGTCTTCAGTTGCAATGTGAAATCATGAAGTTGAAAACATACTGGCCAAATAACAGAGGGAGGCTACAGTTTTGTTGTATTCACAAACACTGACCAAAAATAAGGATCAACACTGATTCTCTATTTGTATGAATGTCGTCAAGATTCTCCTAATTATAAAATGTCAAAAATCTAAGTTATTTCTTTGTGTCTTGTGTTCACAATTTTGGGTGTGAGTCGAGAGGTTACATAGTAAAGATTCAAAGTCAGAAGTCAGGCCTAAAATTTCATTCCTCGTCATCCTCCGTCAAAGTCATGCCTTCAAGAGCTGACATTGGAGTGAGACTCTTTGTTGTTCCTATGACAGTCATAACCGTGAACAAAAAGTAGAGGAAAAAAAACTTATTTGCTAACTTTTTTATCTTATATTATTTCAAGATTAGTCAGATAAAAAATATTCCAGTACTATCAATTGTGTCTATTCAACCAATATGAACACATGAAACAAAAACTTTGAGAAAGTATAAGATCACATGACAGACTTTCGAAGCTCAATGTCGTAATAGAATTTTCAATGTTAAAGTTGCAGCTTTTATCCAAGAACAACTACTAAAAATAAAGACCTTAAGGGCTTGAAAATTGGAGAACTCCAAATCAATACATAAAACAAAACAGGGAAAACAAATCTTTTTTCAACAGAAAACGATAAAAATTTAAAGGTTCTTAAAAGAATGTGGAATGATTCCTTAAGGGCTTGAAAATTGGAGAACTTGAAATCAATAATTTCACCAGATTCAACATGCTTATTATTCTAATTTGTAACTCCGATATTTTTTTCTTTGACATATACTGTAACGACTCGGAAAAATGATAGGTTAAGCAAGAGCCTATGACTTTGTGTTGACTTTATAATGAGGTTCTATGAGGGGTTTTTTTTGTAATGTCGTTTTAATTGTGTAACATCCGACGATT
>JAJOOR010016694.1:0-23617 GCA_036250505.1 Solanum acaule
CCCCCCCCCCCCCCCCACCCCCTACAAGAATTTCAGCAAGAGGATTCATTGTCTATTATATATATAATTTTATATTTGTATATATAGAATGTGATTTTCTTATACGAAGGGGATTCAGATGAGCTCCCCCATTCCCTAGTTACAGCCTTTAGCAAGTAATTCTAATTAACACCATGTATAATAGATTGAATGTTTTTGATAAATATATCTTATTTTTTCTTTTGATTTTCGTAGGTTCACCATCATGTATGGCGTTGGAACGACAACCACAGTGTCAAACATCAAAAGATTGTAATCCTACCGCTTGTGGAGGTGAAAGTATGCATTGTGTTGCTGGAGTTTGTTTGTGTCCCCCTGAAATAAGGAAGAGTGGTGCTTGCACCAAAGACTAGTGATTGTATAAGCATATGCCCTTCTAAAACTTTGCCATCTTGTAATAAAGGAATTTGCTTTTGTGGTACAAATTAGAGCCAACACCAAGTCCTAATACATGTTTGAGTTATAAGAGAACATTTTTTTCATATCATTAATGGTTATCGGTTCACATGAATCCCTTAGTTTTTGTTCAGACTCTATATTATTTTTGTTATTCATTAATCATATATAGGAGTGTTAATAGGTTGGTTGAGTTGAAATTAGAGATAATAAAATGAGTTGAAATAGATTTTCGGGTTGGGTCATGACCTGCCCAAGTTTATTTTGGGATCAAATGAGTTAAAATTGGATAGGGTCATGACCCATCAAATTTGACCCGCTTAATCTCAATAATATTAATAGATTGTTATTTAACTTTGGGAAAAAGGACAAATATACCCCCAAACTTTCGAAAATGGTATGTCAATACCCTTCGTCATACTTTTCGTTCATCAAAGCACTTGCCGTCCAATAATCAGTACACATTTACTCCTCCCACTAACAGAGCACTTCTTGTGTACACGTGGCCAATCCTACGCCACAATCCGAGTTGACCATTTTTTTAACCCAAATTTCAAAACCTACCCATAACCCATTTAACCCACAAATGAACTCTCTAAAATCCTAAAGAAAAATGAAAATCCTTATTGAATTCATCAAGACCTTGATAGTATCCTTATGAACATTAACATCATTTTTAATCTTCTTCGCATTTTGATAATCCACATACGACACCGCCGGCAACGAGCGGTGGAGGTGGCGGCGGAGGCTGATACCCACCCCATCCGTAATTACTGTGAGGATTATTCTAATTTTGATAGATTACAGATCTAGTACCATACTGGACTGACTGAAATTAAAATGGTAATTCGAATTGGAAGGAGGAGTTAGTAAAGGATAAGGGTTTCGGGAAGGGGAAGGTGTTGTAAAAGCTGCAGGTAAGGAGTAGGTTGGGTGTGGAGGTGGTAGGGGAGGGAAGGAAAGGGCGGAGCAATAGTAGAAGACGACGGCAACAATGGAGGAGGAGGGTGGTGGAGGTGAAGATTTTGATGCCTTTTACTCCATGAAATTCCCATTTTTTCTTCATTGTAGGAACCAGAGGAACAGTAGGAGATCAATTTTGAAGAAAGCAACAGAAGAATTACAGAAAAGAATAATGGAAAATGTGGGACCCACGTTGTTAAGGAAAAGTGATTAGTATGTTAAGTAGTTGAAAAAATAATTTCAAAAATTAAGTTTTACAAAAACAATTTATTAATTAATAGGAGTATTACAATAAATTTTTTTATTATAATCATATTTTTTAAAACGCGTGTAAAGTTTAACATAAATAAATAAACTTTAGGACTTTAAAGAGTTTATTTGTGGGTAAATTAGGTGGGTTAATTGGGTTATGGGCGGGTTTTTTGAAATTTGGGTAAAAAAATTGGTCAACCGGGTTGTGGCATAGGATTGCGACACATGTACACAATCAGTGCTCCGTTAGTGGGAGGGGTAAATGTGTACTGATTATTGGACGGCAAGGGCTTTGATGGACGAAAAGTATGACGAAGGATATTGACATACCATTTTCAAAAGTTCGGGGGTATATTTGTCCTTTTTCCCTTTAACTTTTATAACCATGATTTGAATTTCAACTCAAAAAAATAAATAAAAAAGTTACTAATGAATATATAAATCCTAGAAGATATAAAATAGATAGTAATGTATATCTTTAATATAGGAACATACATTACATCAATGCAAATAAAAAGTCTAAAAACGGGTTGAAATTGAAGATTAAATTGGACCTAATTGAAGATTTTCTTAAAATAAGTTAAGGCTTGAATGAGTTGAGATGGAACTAATTCAAATTATCTTGAACCGAACTCATAAAATTTTGGGCAAGTTGAACAAGTTACCTTCAATATAGGAACATATATTTCTATTTTTTCTTATATAGTTTCTCAATTTGTATTCAAACTTTTCTTATACTTCGAGGACAGAACAACCAATCATCTGACATCGTTTGTTGAACAAAATCTTAGTTGGCTCTTGAAGATTTCATTAAAGGTAATTTTATGGGGTAACTACTATTAGTATTATGATACTAGTCGTTCTAATTTATATGACAGTTAAAATTTTGAGGGTTTTAATTAGAGGTGTCAAAAATGAGCCCAAACATAGGTAATCCGTTCAAATCGTCTAGAATTTTATAGGTTAAACTCAAGATAATTTGAATTGGGTTTAATCTCAATCCGTTCAAGCCTTAACTTTTTTAAAAGAAACTTTAATTGAGCCCAATTTAATCTCCAATTTCAACCCGTTTTAAGACCCTTTTATTATTATCTTGAGTTGAAATTCAAATTGTCGTTATAAAAGTTAAATAACAATATATTAAAATTATTGAGATGAAGCGAGTAACATTGGGTGGGTCATGATCCAACCCAATTTTTAGCCTATTTGAGCCCAAAGTAAACTTGGGCGGGTCATGACCCAACCCGAAATCTAATTTATATATTCTAGGATTTATCTATCCATATACATAGGAGAGTGATGAGCGAGATGAGAGGGAGACGAGTGAGATTTGTTATGTATAGTAGATACATGCAAATCCACTTGGATACTGTGTATCTAGAACAAATAACACATAATTTTGACCTCATGTATCCTAAGATACATGTATCTAAATGCACCAAAATCTGGTAAGATTCATAATATTGCAAACTAGAATGTATATAAGTAATCAACTCCTAAACTCGTAGGTTGCCAATTAAAAAATGGAAAATTACACAAATTGGACCCATTAGGCAAAGTATTTACCCTAATTGGACTCAACCCAATATATTTATCCTGATTGGACCCATAATCCAAACTATTTACCTCACTACCCCTTTCTATACACTATGATAGCATCAAATAGTCTTTTCATGCCCCTTCGTCGATGTCATCAGAGTCTAAGGTACGACTTGTCACGCCCCGAGCCTACACCCTGAACGTGGCCGGCACTCGAGAACCATTGATGGCCCCAAGTGAACCCTTGGCCTGGCTTACTTACTCAGCGGAAGACTTAACTCATGAAGAAAAAAAATACTTTTAAAGTAAACTGAACTGCTCAATAAACACTTAGAGTGTATCAAGATAACATTCACTGACCAAAAGTGGGAACTCAAGTCTGAACATAAGCCAATAACAAGACAATAACGAATGAACTAACATTTGACTGACTGTCTATGAAGCCTTTTAAACAACTAAGATGGATGTCGGTACAATCCCCGCGACATACTAATGAACTAATAATAATACTGAAAGCAATAAAAAGGATCCTCCGGAAAGCAAGGAGGCTCATCACAAGACTCTGAAATGCTCAACTGGATCAACGATGCGCTGGATGCCGATCTTGGTTACATGTGTCTGCATCATAAGAAAATGCAGGCCAATTGTCATCAGTACATTGAATGTACGAGTATGCGAGTTGAAATGCTAAACATAACTTAAAGCTTGAAAGGAACTGAAGAACTTACCTGGCTCAACTGAACTGAACTGAACTGATTTCAATATACAACAGTGTAAATAAATGCAGTATAAAGAAAAGCTTTAAAACATGGTTTTCAACTCTGTGTATTTAGAAATACATTAATTACTCTGTATGTATGCAAAGATACAATATGAACTCTGTTTGTATATGAAAATACAAATATTTCTGATGTATATAAAAATAAAAAATACTGTGTGGGAGTTTCTCTAACCGACAACCATCACTTAAGAGTTATCGTGATGATACAACGTTTTGCCTCACGCTGCCAGGGCCGTCCTATACCTTGCCGGGGGTATAGAACGTAAACTACTAAGTGGATCCACTAGTCTATGCTAAAAAGCACTAAAGGAATCATCTAAAAAGTATGACCCTTTTTCTACCCATGATGGCTACATGGTTTATGGTGGCTCGGAGTTCTCTGAACTCTCCCTCATATTGGTGCTCAATACTACTCCCAAAATATACTATCTCTTTATGTTTTAAAAGCATAACTTCTTTCTGTGGTTTGAGATAATTTCTCAAAACTTAGCTCAAAGGCTATCTTGGAAATCTCAGTTTCCCTTCTTGCTTAATTGTGAAAGCATTTACTCTTTTCTGAAAACTAGCTCAAAGGCTCTTTGGAAATCAACATTTTCCTTCTTCTTTAAATGTGAAAACATTTACTCTTTGACTGAAAACTAGCTCAAAGGCTTTTTTGGAAATCAAGGTTTCCCTTCTTGCTTAATTGTGAAAGCATTTACTCTTTTTTGAAAACTAGCTCAAAGGCTCTTTGGAAATCAAAGTTTCCTTACTTGTTTAAATGTGAAAACAATTTAAATTCTTTGGGAATACATAGTCCCCATATACTTTTGAAGAAATGAACTTCAACTTTACTCTTTACTGAACTCAAAACTCAAGTCTTAAAACAATGTTAAATCATTTGTCAAAGACTTTTGGAAGACTCTATGAACTTCTCTTGACTTGGTGTTGCTCCCCAATATACACGCAAGTGTACGTGGTCGCGCAAGTAATATAGATTCTTAAAGAAACGAGTTATCGTTCCCACGGGACTTATGATCAACTTATATTCACTTAATTCTACAACTAAAAGTAGAAAGTAACCTTTTCAAGAGTTGATGATTTATTGTTTATCTACTAATAATTATGCACTAATTAAACGTAACTAATTGTGAACAACTTTGATATAATGTTTCAAGCAAGCTAAAATCAATTCCAGGGCTGCAACATATACTAAATATCATGTATCATATTATTGGCTTAGAATTAATTTCAGTTGTCAAGTTACTGGTTTATAGGGTTGATAGTATGATCCGGGTTATACACCTCTCGTCGCCTACCCCAGTTAGCTATCTAAATACATCGTTGAGCGGGGATAAATAGACTAACTGGCGAGCATTAAAATTTCATCATATTTCATAACCAAGCAAGGTGTTCGTCTAGGCGTCACTCCTGAACACTAATCACATCAATCTAATGGGTGGACCGAGCTTTCTATATTCTCTGGTCTATCTAATCTCTCCTCTCTCGATTTTAAGATTAGACACTAAATTTATCTTATGGTGCGCAAGCATAAAATACTAAAACAAGAATATAGAAGTAATTTATAATGACAACCGAAAATTAATTCAACAACCTTAAATAGTCAACAATCAATTCGTAGCTACAACCCTAGAAATAGGGCGTTTAGCCACTCATGCTATTAGAAAACAAGAAATTACAATAGTTCATGCAAATTCTGGAAAATAGAAGAGTTAAAGGATTAAAACCTATTACAAACTTGAATTCTTGCTCTTGCACACTAAGTCAAAAGTTGAACGCCAATTATGGAGCCCTAAGGATCTATTTATAATAGTAGGAAAAGTTGGGAACAAATCCTACTCAATTTAGGAATCCTATTTAATGTTTAAAACTTGGCAAAGTCGGCAAAAGATGGACGTGTCGCACCTCTCACTTGACTCTGACGTCCCCTCCTTGGCGCGTCGCGCCTCTCAGCATGCCTGAGGAGGGACTCTGAAGTACTACCACTGGTGCGCCGTTCCAACCAATGCGCCAACCACTGGTGGTTTTTTTGCCTTAGTCATTTTCTTGCACATCTTTGCTCCTTCTTTCTTCATTCCAACTCCAATTCCTTCGAGTGCTCCTAAAACAACTAATCATGTGTGTTAGTGGACAATTATCACAAGTTATACTAAAAATCAAGTTAACAACTAAAGATCATTCCTCAATCTAATCAATTCATGGGTTAATATAGACAACTTTGGCATATAAATATGCCTAAGATCACTTGGCTCTTAACTTCTCTTGACTTGACTCTTAACATCTCTTGACTTGACTCTTAACTTTCCTTGAATTGAATTATGGATTCAAGGATTGTTATTTGTAGTAGGAACGATCGCATGATGTTTAAGAGTGTTTTTTTGATAGCTAAACATGAAAAAATATCAAAATTCACTGTCTGAAAGCTAGTCCGCGACGCGGAGATGTATTTAAATTTTGTTCGTGAAAATACTTTTTGAGGCAGAACGGTTTATGACCGCTCCGCGACGCGAAATGATTTTTCCCAAATCTAGGGAGCAGGTCCGCGACGCGAAGCCAGTGCCCAGATTTGCCTGACTGACTTTTTTCTTCGTTTTCCATCCCCAATTCGTCTAGATTCGATTTTTTTCTCCATATCTCTTTAGATTCAGGTACCCACAACATATACACAAGAATCTAACTCAAAACAACTCTAATAATTGATCTTAAACTCTCAAGAACTCCTCAATCTCATCCCAAATTCAAGAACGAAAACAATTTAAGAATACAACTCAAGAACATCAAATTCTCAATCTTTTTAGGACAAAATTACACTGAATAAAACATGTTTGGCACGTGGGTGAACAAAACCATGTTATGAAACCCTCACATACCTCGTAGGGATCACGCCTTGACGAAATCCACGATCTTAGCTTTAATAATTGACGATTTTTTGCTTTTCATTCTCTTCTCTTTTCTCCTTTTCTTTTCTCTTCTTCTTTTCTCTTCAAAACCCTAACTCTTCATTTCCAATTGCACAAACTGATCCAATTCAATTTTTGACCCTTTATTAATACACTAGAACGAATTAAAATAATAGGGTATGGAAAAGACCAAAACACCCTTTAAAAATTCGGGTTGGACATTTCCTTATTTGAACTGCCCAACTTCTAATGGGCATAACTCACTCATATGAACTCGAAATCACGTAAACTCGGCGGCGGTGGAAAAATTATTCCAAGATCTTTCCTACGATATCTGGAAACACACCTAAATCATCCTGAGATAGAAGTTATGGTCATTTGAAGTTGACCAAAAACTCAACTGTAACATACTTAACAAATTGCCAGATTATTATATTCTTTCCAAAAATGACTATTTCTAATTTTAAACTTCTTTCTAGTTCTCTCTAGTTACAGGGTGTTAAAATATCTCCCCCTTGGGAACATTCGTCCTCGAATGAGTTTACTCTTAGTAGACTAAGGGTGTAACATTAGCAATCAGCTCAAACACCCAACAAGCAATGCAATTACAACATGCTAATCTTAAAATAAAATCCAAGAAAAGGATTAGTACCTTAAATCTGGAATTTCTCCGGTCTCAAAGAGATGTGGATATCTCTTCTTCATATCTTTATCAGCTTCCCAAGTAGCTTCCTCAACAAACTGGTTCCTCTAAAAAACTTTGACTGATGCTACCTCTTTTGTTCTCAACTTGCGAACTTGGCGATCTAGAATCTGAAGAAGAATCTCCTCATAAGATAAGCTACCCTTGATTCCAATATCTTCAGTTGGTATGATCAATGAAGGATCACCCATACATTTTTTCAACATGGAGATGTGGAACACCGGATGAACTACTGCTAACTCTTGTGGTAGCTCTAAATCATAAGCTACATTGCCAATCCTCTTGGATATTCTGTAAGAACCAATATACCGGGGACTAAGCTTCCCCTTCTTACTAAATCTCATAACACCCTTCAGGGTGAAACTTTCAAGTATACCATCTACTTCAAACTCTAACTCCCTTCTCCTAACATCAGTGTAGGATTTCTGACGACTCTGCGTTGTTTTCAACCTCTCTTGAATCACTTTCACCTTCTCCATACCTTGATGAACTAAGTCTGGTCCTATCAACCTTGCTTCACCAACTTCAAACCATCCAATAAGAGATCTGCATCTTCTCCCATAAAGAGCCTCATATGGAGCCATTTGGATGCTAGCATGGTAACTATTGTTGTAAGCAAACTCAATGAAAAGTAAGTGATGATCCCAATTACCCTTGAAATCAATCACACAATCTACCTTGATACCTCAAAACACTATCTGCCCCTTGTTCAAAAGCCATCACTTTTTGCTTATGAACAATTGCCTTTAATTCAAGCAATAAAGGATCTTGGTCTTGCTTATCTTTTACTTCTGACACTAATGATGGTTCAGCCCCATTCATCACCACTACTCCTCCTTCTACGGAATCCATTATTCGAACTCTTAGTCTTGCAAGTCTATGCACCTCTTTTGCTAACTATTTCTTACTGTTCCTCAGAATGGGTGGTACAACCCATAGATACTACTCAAGGCATCACCAATAACATTAGCCTTACCTAGGTGATAATGAATACTCATGTCGTAATTTTTGAGTAACTCTAGCCACCTTTCTGTCTGAGATTAAGCTCTTTCTGACTAAACACATATTGAAGACTCTTGTGATGAGTGAACATATACACATGAACACTATAAAGAGAATGACGCCATATTTTCAAAGCAAATACTATAGCAGCCAACTCTGAGTCATGGGTTGTGTAATTCTTCTCATGAACTTTCAACTGTCTGGAGGCATAAGCTATAACTTTGCCATTCTGCATTAACACACAATCCAAACCAACTCTAGATGCATCACAATACACCACAAAACCTTGAGTACCTTTTGGTAATGTCAATACTGGGGCAGTAGTCAACCTCTTTTTCAAATCCTGAAAGCTTTTCTCACAAGCTTCAGACCATTGAAACTTCACTGTTTTCTGAGTTAACTTGGTCAAAGGAGACAAAATAGATGAGAAACCCTCTATGAACCTTCTATAATATCCAGCCAAACCCAAGAAACTCCTAATATCAGTTGGAGATGTGGATCTAGGCCAATTTTGCACTGTCTCTATCTTTTGGGAATCAACTCTAATTCCATCACCGGACACTATGTGACCCAAGAACACCACAGACTCAAGCCAAAACTCACATTTAGAGAACTTGGTATATTACTCTTTATCTTTTAAAGTCTGGAGAGCTATTCTGAGATGGCTAGCATGATCTTCCTCATTCCTCGAATAGATTAGTATGTCATCAATAAACACGATAACAAACATATCTAAATAAGGCTTGAATACTCTATTCATAAGGTCCATGAATGTCGCAAGTGCATTGGTCAAACCGAACGACATGACCAGAAACTCATAGTGACCATAACGGGTCCTGAATGTTGTCTTTGGAATATCTCATTCCCGTAATCTTAACTGATATCTATCTTAGAGAAACAAGTGGCACCCTGAAGTTGATCGAAAAGATCATTAATTCTCAGAAGAGGATATTTATTCTTGATGGTAACCTTGTTCAGCTGACAGTAATCTATACATATCCTAAGGGAACCATCCTTCTTCCTCACAAACAAGACCGGAGCGCCCCAAGGTGAGACACTTGGTCGAATAAAGCCATTATCAAGGAGGTCTTTCAACCGTTCTTTAAACTCTTTCAACTCTGTTGGAGCCATTCTATATGGCGGAATAGATATAGGACAAGTATATAGAAGAATGTCTATACCGAAGTCTATTTTTCTCTCAGAAGGGACTCTGGGAAGATCATCTGGAAACTGGAACTTGACTACTCGATTTCTACAATCTATTGATGCATAATAGGCATGAAGCCAGTTCATACCTAGAATGACATAAAAAATCTACCATGCTAACTCAACTAAATCAACCATGGTACTCTTGTGATTGACGGAAACGGAACAATCACGATAGACTCTCTCTGCTAGAATAGACTCACCAACAGATGCGGAATGGTTCACTAAGTTGCTCAGGAATAACATCAAAATTCATCGCAACATAAGAAGTTACAAAAAATAAACTCTCTCATGGGTCTAGCAAAGCATAAACATTAAAGTTAAAGACTTGGATCGTACCAGTAACAACATCTGGCGAATCCTTTTGCTCTTGGTGACTTATGATAGCATATAGGCAGTTTAATCCTCCGCCAATACCGAAAGTAACCCCTCTAGGTGCAGTTCTGCCTGGTGGAGCAACTGAAGAAGACTGGGCTCTATTGCCCCCATTACCATTACTATGTCTGCTCTTAGGACACTCTCAAATAAAATGACCGTTCTGGCCACACTTGAAGCAACTAGTAGAGCTATCACGACACACCCTGAATGGCTCCTACCACACTTAGCACATGCATGAGTCTTAGTACCCCCTTGTGCCTTACTACCTTGCGAATGCGCAGGTATAGCTCTGAAGTTCTGAGATTTCTGACTATTGTATTCACATTTGTTTCTTGGTGCAGGTGCACTAGCAGATGATGGAGCAGGTCATTTCTGCTTATGTTGGAAAGAAGACCGGTTCACATTACTCTTTTGCTACCCGGATTCATTCCTTGATGTCTTAGCCCTCTTATTCTTAAACTCTTTTCTATCCCTCAGTTTATCCTCCTCAACTTGTTGCACATGGATCATTAGCCTTGCTATGCCCATGCCACCTATTAGCATGGCTGCCTTACTTTTCTTACTTGACAGATGAGTCAACCCAACAACGAATAAACTCATTCTACTCCTCATGTCAGCAACCATCTATTTGATTCTCTTAGCTCACGGGGAAAGAAACTCCCCATGAAAGCACTCTTAAAATAGTCCAACTCACAATCGGTTACGCGTAAGCACGAGTTAGAAAAAAACTTTTTAGAGATAAAACTCTAACGCACGAAATGAGTATGAAAGAAGTGAGGAATTTCCTAAAATGTTGCAGCCTCCTAATTATAGATGTGACGCGCTTAACACCGATAACTATGACTCTACAGACACAGCTTCATAGACTTCCTAGGACTCTTGAACTCTGTGCTTTGATACCAAGTTTGTCACACTCAGAGCCTGCACCCTGGACGTGGTCGGCACTCGAGAACCACACTGGCCAAAAGTGGCAACTCAAGTCTGAACATAAGCCAATAACAAGATAATGACGAATGAACTAACATCTGATTGACTATTTATGAATCCTCTAAAACAACTAAGATGGATGTCGGGACAATCCCCGCGACATCCTAATGAACTAATAATAATACTGAAAGCAATAAAAGGGATCCTCTGGAAAGCAAGGAGACTCACCACAAGACTCTGAAATGCTCAATTGGATCAACGGTACGTTGGATGTCAATCATGGTTACATGTGTCTGCTTCATAAGAAGATGCAGGCCAATTGGCATCAGTACATTGAATGTACGAGTATGCGAGTTGGAATGCTAAACATAACTTAAGCTTGAAAGGAACTGAAGAACTTACCTAGCTCAATTGAACTGAACTGATGTCAATATACAACAGTGTAAATAAATGCAGTATAAAGAAAAGCTTTAAAACATGGTTTTCAACTCTGTGTATTTAGAAATACAATAATAACTCTGTATGTATGTAAAGATACAATATGAACTATGTTTCTCTATGAAAATACAAATATTTCTGATGTATATAAAAATACAAAATATTGTTGTGAGAGTTTCTCTAACCGACAACCATCACTTAAGAGCTATCGTGATGATACAACGTTTTGCCTCATCTGCCAGGGCCGTCCTATACCTTGCCGGGGGTATAGAACCTGAACTACTAAGTGGATCTACTAGTTATGCTAAAAAGCACTAAAGGAATTATCTAAAAAGTATGACCCTTTTTCTACCCATGATGGCTACATGGTTTATGGCTGCTCGGAGTTCTTTGAAGTCTCCCCCATATCGGTGCTCAATATTACTCCCAAAATATACTAGCTCTTTATGTTTTAAAAACATAACTTCTTTCTGTGGTTTGAGATAATTGCTCAAAACTTAGCACAAAGGCTATTTTGGAAATCTCAGTTTCCCTTCTTGGTTAATTGTGAAAGCATTTACTCTTTTCTGAAAACTAGCTCAAAGGCTCTTTGGAAATCAAAGTTTCCCTTCTTCTTAAATGTGAAAACATTTACTTTTTAACTGAAAACTAGCTCAAAGGCTCTTTTGAAAATCAAGGTTTCCCTTCTTGCTTAATTGTGAAAGCATTTACTCTTTTTTGAAAACTAGCTCAAAGGCTCTTTGGAAATCAAAGTTTCCTTACTTGTTTAAATGTGAAAACATTTTAAATTCTTTGGGAATACATAGTCCCCATATACTTTTAAAGAAATGAACTTCAACTTTACTCTTTACTGAACTCAAAACTCAAGTCTTAAAACAAAGTTAAATCATTTGTAAAAGACTTTTGGAAGACTCTATGAACTTCTCTTGACTTGACTCTTAACTTTCCTTGAATTGAATTATGGATTCAAGGATTGTGATTTGTAGTAGGAAAGATCTCATGATGTTTAGGAGTGTTTTTTTAGATAGCTAAACATGAGAAAATGTCAAGAATTCACTGTCTGAAAGTTGGTCCGCGACGCGGGGATGTATTTTAATTTTGGTCACAAAAATACTTTTTGAGGCAGAACGATCCGTGACCGCTCCGCGACGCGAAATGATTTTTCCCAAATCTGGGGAGCAAGTCTGCGACGCAAAGCCAGTTCCCATATTTGCCCGACTAATTTTCTTCTTCGTTTTCCATCCCCCAATTCGTCTAGATTCGATTCTTTTTCTCCATATCTCTTTAGATTCAGGTATCCACAACATATACACAAGAATCTAACTCAAAACAACTCTAATAATCGATCTTAAACTCTCAAGAACTCCTCAATCTCATCCCAAATTCGAGAACGAAAGCAATTCAAGAATATACAACTCAAGAACATCAAATTCTCAATCTTTTTAGGATGAAATTACACTGAATAAAACATGTTTGGCACGTGGTAAACAAACCCAACGTTATGAAAGCCTTACATACCTCGTAGGGATCACACCTTGACGAAATCCACGATCTTAGCTTCAAGAACTTGACGATTTCTTGCTTCTCCTTCTCTTCTCCTTTCTCCTCTTCTTTTCTCCTCTTCTTTTCTCTTCAAAACCCTAACTCTTCATTTCCAATTGCACAAACTGACCCAATTCAGTTTTTGACCCTTTATTAATCAACTAAAACGAATTAAAATAATAGGGTATGGAAAAGACCAAAACACCCTTTAAAAATCCGGGTTGGACGTTTCCTTATTTGAACAGCCCAACTTCCAATGGGCATAACTCACTCATACGAACTCGAAATCGCGCAAACTCGGTGGCGTTGGAAAGATTATTCCAAGATCTTTCCTACAATATCTAGAAAAATACTTAACTCATCCTGAGCTAGAAGTTATGGTTGTTTGAAGTTGACCAAAAACTCAAATTTAACACACCATATGTACTGAGATTGTTCGGGAGACATGGTCCAACAAATTTCCAGATTATTATATTGTTTCCAAAAATGACTATTTCCGATTTTAAACTTCTTTCTAGTTCTCTCTAGTTACGGGGTGTTACACGACTTCTTCCTCTTTGATACATCAGAGTATATATATAGTTATATACTTTGATGGTATCAAGCGGTAAATACGAATTAATAGTTAAAAACAGGAGGTATGAAAGTAAGAAGGTAGCCGCTTGTAAATATTTTTCCTTTTTTGGGTACAAATGTTCTTTCTCCCTTAAAAAAATTTAGCTCAAGTAGTGGTCCATCTATAAATTATGTCCGTCAAATAGATTGTGCATTATTTGCTCTAATTTTGTGTTCTCTCGATAAAAAAAAACAAAAAAAAACAAAGTGGCCAGATCATAAAAACAAAATAAAAAATGAAGCTGCTAACATGTTTAATTAGGTTAAGAAATAATAATGAGTAATTAATTCATTAATATGTATTCCATAGTCGTTAGGGAATATGAATAATAATAAACAGATCCAAAAAAAATAAAATAGAAAAGGGAAATCCTAATCCAACACAAACAATGTAAAGCCCTCTAGCTGTTATATATACCTGTGAAATAGTGAATTGTTCCATTAAAAAACATTAATAATTGTCCAAACAAAAACAAAACAATTAATGGCAAAATAATTATTTCCCTTTTGTCTTGTTAGAGTACTAGTAATAATATTAATAGTAATAATAATAATAACACTGTTACGAATTCCCATATTGTTAACGATGAAGACAACAACTCAAAAGAGAAGGTGATCGATAATTGTAAGAACTCGGATTTTCATGATGATGACGATGATTGTAATCACAAGACTTACAAGATTATGTATAGTTAAATTAAATAAATAATTTGTATATATGAAGTAATTATAAAAATTAGATTTGAACCTTATGAGTTCTCAATTTTAGGATGATGACATCAAGTATTAGTAATTAGGGGTGAGCGTTTGATTAATTGATACGATTTTATCAAACTTCAATTCTTTTGGTTATAACTAGAAAAATATCCACCAAACATCAATTCGATTCGATTTTATTTTTTTTCAAATTTGATATTTCTAAAATATATTTTCTAATGCAAATGAGGGAAATAAAATAAAAACTAAATCAAATACCAAATACTAAAAGACTTCTCAACTATTTAAATGTGCTAAAGACTACAATTTCAACAAGTCAAAGTCAAATTTATTCACATAGTAGTATTTATAATATAATGTTGAATAAATATGGCATTTAATAATAATTAAAGTTCATCTAAATAACCCCTCACCAATAAATAACTTTTTCCGTCTAATATTTGGTTATAACAATGATATATATATATATATGTTTTATATGTACATAATACTGTATATACAAATCTGTCTTCTTTTATTTACGGATATATATGATGAGAAAATTAAATGAGTAATTAATTACTTCATATTGTTATAAATTTTCATATTGTTATACGATGAAGACAACCCAAAGGAGAAGGTGATAGATGATAGTGAGCGCTGGAGTATCTTAATCATGACGATGACTTAAATTTTATTTGTGATATGGGTTGTTAATAGCGTAAATCTCGAATGTAGATGACCTCTTTGTTGTCAAAAAAAGTCTGGTGATCATATCTTGATCTCTTTATGAATATCCCAAGAATTTATGGGATATTCGAGATGCTATATTACCCTTTATATAAGAAAATATGCTAGGACTTAAGATAGAGTAGCATTCAAGAACCCTAGCTGAAATTGAATTTGTCTTGTAGAGTATCACATAATTTCTTTTTGGTTTCCACCCAGTGTCCGAAGTCCACATTGGAGCTCCGACTAAATTCGGATCGCGCATTGCAGGGCCCATTCGGGGGTGGCGCTCCCAATAGAATTTTCTCCATACTTAGGACTCGAACTCGAGACCTCTGGTTAAGAGTGAAGCACTCCCACCAATGCACCACAACCCATGTTGGTGAGTATCACATAATTTCGATATATACAATGTTATTTCATTCTGTGCATGTATGTAGAAAGTGATATCGAAAACCCGATGAAAAATAAAAAAATAAAATTCAATTGTTTAATGAGACCCATAAACAGGAACCAAGCTTGTTGAATAATTTAAGCCCTTAGTTAAATCTAAATTATTTATCTACATATTTATTGTTTTATTTCTACCAATCTAATTAAAATATTTTATTGAAGATTACATTGGGACATAATATCTACAATATTTATGCAACTAAGACATCTTTAACTACATGGACAAATCTACACCTCTCATACACAATAATGAAATATATAAATAATAATCCTCACACCCATCGGCGATTCCCATCTATCAATAATTATAAAAATACAAATTTCCGAAAATTTTAAATTTGTAGATTTATTTTATTTTTTGGAAGGGGAAATGGTTCAAATACAAAAACTTTCAGAGCCCTCCCAAATTTTCTTCAATTTTCATTCAAAAAACTCTTAAATAAAAACAATAATAAATATATATATAAAGAGTTTGAATAAAATAATCTTCCAGTAACATTGGGTAAGTAAGACCGCAATAAGAGTGGGAATGATAACCATACTATAATGTAATATTCTTTCATACTTTTATGTTTTTGAACAAATTTATGTGATCAATATGACTCGATAATGTTCTCTATCTGCGGAAAGAATGTGCTAATGTACGAAGAATCACTCTCCTCCAGCCGGAATTGCAACCCCATTATCAATATCTAGCTTTATTTATTCCAAATATCTTAAAACGGATCAGAATAATTAACTCCGTTCTATCAAATTCATATTTTTCAGCGAAGTAATATTGGCCAGAAGAATTTTGCTTTTACCAAATTTTCTATACAAAAAAAGTTCACAATAAAAGAAATTTGGATATTTTCAAAAGCTAGATCTTTTTTATTAAAAAAAAATGAAAAAGCATCTACGGTTATAAATTATAATAATCTTGAAAGTTGAGTAAAATTTTATCATGATGTAATATTTATTTAATTGTATATCACTCTTAATTTCACTTTTATCTGAATTATCTATTAATATGTGTAATATTTAAAAATTTGGGGTAAAAAATAATTTCATATTACATGATTTTGAAAAGAATATGAATTATATAGTGTGATTATTTGAAAAAACAAGAAAGTATTTATTTTATAAAATAAGAAAATATAAATAAAATAAATAATAGTACTTAGTATCATATCGAGGAAAGAAAAAAGAAGATTCTTTTTTTGGAATGAAAAAGTAGAGAATTGGATTGAAATTGTGTTTCCAAATATAGAGATTCTCTCTGTACACACTAGTGTTTGTGTTTGTAATTTCTTTTTAATTGTTTGTGTTAGTGTAAGTACTCCTTTTCGTCATAATTTATATTTCTCTGTCCCAATTTATGTAATATTTCTCGCTTATAAAGAATCATGAATTTAAAAAAATTATAGAAGCTATATTAAATTAGATTAATTTAATATTTTAAGATTAAAATTCGAATATTTATAACCTATACTAAGTTGTTTGATAGGAGATATTAGAGAAAATACTTTTAAAAACCAAATCAAAGGAAGACTTCAACTATTTAAATGTGCTAAAGACTACAATTTCAACAAGTCAAGACCAATATATGACTGCAGATTTGTGTCAAACTATAACTTCAAGAACTTAATTGAAAGAAAATTACCAGCACAACTGGTTTTTGTTATTAAAATGAAGGTACTTCTAGTGTCCGAAAACTTGCTACACCTCAATTATTTCATCGAGTACCTGTAAGTATAGGTATTGGGTAACTCTACCCATCCGAAAGCAAAGTACTCCAACCTTGTAATCTAGCTAATGTAAATCAGAGAAGGAATGTGAAGCCTACCATACATAAATGGGGGTAAAAATTTCATCAAAGGTGCTATCAGATGCAATCAACTCCTGTAACAATGTGGAAAACGCTTTTCATCGTCATGATGGGATCTGCAATTCTGGATTTTGAACGCCAAGCAACGTGTTCATCAGGTCTCACTAATATGGCTCCTCTGTCTGTCATTTGACAGATGTCCCACCAGGATGGCGAATCTGATGACCTCTTCACTTCCACAACTTCTTCAAAAGATTTCCAAGGTGTCAATGCAGCCTCACTTCTTCCAGTTCCGTCAATACTTCCGTTTGGCCACATTACACAAACCTTTAAAGGGAGTTTTAATTTGTTGGCCACCTCTAGCGCAGCTCGAGCCAGACAGTAGGACTCCTTGAATGGCGCTATTATAAGGACAAACTCAACCTTATCTATAGATACAAGGTCTAGAGTAGAGAGTATTTCCTGCATAAGATTGTATTCTGTTAGAAAAAATAGTAATGGAAACTTGAAACAAAATGGCTGCAAGTAGAATATTGTAATCTTTAGGAAGGCTAGAGGTTTAAAAAAAATCGCCTTTTGATTCAGTTATTTGGCTTCTCCACACGTGTGAAGAGATGACGAACAAGACTATGATGTAACAAAGTCTGGCTCCTACCAAGGCAATGTTCCCTTGGAAGATTTCATACCTTGCTTGACGGGTTAGAAAGCAGTTTAACATTCATATGAGGGAGCCTTGATCCAGGTTCCGAACAAGGAATATAATCCCTTCTTCGTCCTGTTGGTGCTTCAAGCACATTCAACACACTATCATCTTCAGACACCAATGCTCCTTTCCGGTACCTAATGTAAGCGTCTCGAAATTAGAGAACTGATGAAAACAAGTACTTCCAACAGGATTATAGGTAAGATATATCTGGTATACATCCAAGATGGCTTTTCTGGAGTTCTAGTCAGAGTTGAGACAGCATCCAGCATTTATAGGAGCCGTAAATTAGACAATCATAATTGAAAAATCAGCTTGAACAATTTGCAAGAAATGGATATAATAAAAGTAGATACGCAACCTGAAACCAAGATCTTCAGCAGGGAACTGGAGTTGAAGGCTCTGTCCTTCTTCAAATATCTGTCTTAATTTGGCTAGCCTTGCAGATCCAAGTGGATTATTTTCATTCAATACAAAATCTGAGAGTTGTGCACGACCTATGCTGAATATTCCATCTAATATTGTCCTTTGAAGTACAGATGGCAGAATGGAACCAACAGTGTCATTAAGAGCTCGATGTACTGCAGGCAAAAACCACATAATATCTTTAATTAAATATTATTGTAATAAAAATTAAGTTTCAGGTTTTCACTTTACCTGCATTTGCTACAGTTGGATCAAGACCAAGTGCAGCAGGAACTTTCATTGCCGCTTTAAAGTTTTGGACGCTAAGCGCTGTATTAAATTGGGCTATCTGAAACATTTTAAGGAGTGTTTAGCTCATAATAACAAGATCAGAGAAATCTGTAATACATAGACTACCATACATATTATGAAACCAAGAATTGAAGAAATGACTACCTGACTACGTTCTAGTTCATAAGAGTTGAGAATTGATATTGGTGAGACACCCTCGATTACAGAAGCTAATTTCCAAGCAAGATTATGAGCATCTTGAATACCAGTATTCATCCCTGAATAAAAGAAGAAAGAATCTTAAGCAGATCTCCTTCTCCCAGTCTCAACAATTGAATCCTAAAATAAATAAGAACTGCAGATATATTTCATGATGCGCGAGTTGGATGCATCTTACATGACACCTTAAAATTTTCACAACCTGATTTAGAAGTTATCAAAACCAGTTCGTTTGTCTCTGCAGGATATAAAATTATTTGCCAAGTTCTCTTTTATTTTCCACCTTCTCTTCGACATATTTTCCCCATATTCGAACAATCTCATCTAAATGTTCAATCAATTATAGAGGGGAAATGACACTATTTATTTTTCTTAATTATGTCTTTTTTAATAATGGTGGGGTCTAGACTAGCCTGCGCACACCTAGACTATTTCACTGGTTACTTGCTACTTTCCACCAACACAGGTACTCTATCCATCAAGGCTTAGATAGATGGGAACACTCTGCTGGTACTTGAACCCTGGTCTCCAAAATTCATACCCACTTCAGTAATCGTTATGCCACACCCTTTGGTGGCCTTATGTGAATTCCTTTTAAGTGTTTCCCAGGATCTCATGGCCAAGCAAGTCAGAAATATTTCTTAGACATGTAGCGATTAGAGAAAGAACATGGACACACTTTGATTACGTAATGAATTGTGTGAATCATTTCATCTAAAAGATTTAATGGTTAGAGAGGGAACACTATTACAAGCGTAATTGATTATGTCATTTAAAATTACCATATTGCAATCAGGTTCTCTACATATAATTAGACACAATATCAACTGTGTTAAAATCACCAGGGCAATGCATAGTAACTAACATCATAATGTGGAGCCTGATTGCAGTTCAGATGTCCTCCAACCAACAAATGCCCTCTTAAGCTTAGTTAAGCTGATGATAGCTCCAATATTCTGAGCTACGTGGAAATCTGTTATTTCCCTCCCACAGAAATAACTTTGCTATTTTTTACCTTTACATCAACATTTTAGGAAGCATTCTTGTACGAATCAATGACAAAAAAACACTGTACTGCATTAATGTCTTCTCTCCCCTCCCCCAACTCTCCCAAGAGAAAAGGAATGGCAAAAACTTAATTCTTAATAATATCCAAGATACGACGAGATAATATCAATTTTTAGAAAGGTAATAATTACAAGTTTTAAGTTGACATAACGAAAATATGATAAACGCGCAAACAGATTGCGTACCGAAACCACCAGCAGGAGGAAATCGATGAGCTGCATCACCAGCAAGTATTATCCTGTTGTTACAAGATAGAAACTTCTCAGCTACTTCCGCATGCATCACCCAAGGCTTAATATCCATCACGTTGACGTCTGCAAGCTCTAGACCAGCCAATTTGAAGATCAATCTCTTACACATCTGCAACCATTCATAAAGTACAAAGAATAACATGGTAAATAAACCATATTGGACAAATATCATGCACTGCAGCCATAGCACCCATATTGTGGTACACAAAATAAATGAATCATGATAACATAAACCCATTGATTCATTCTCTTCCACCAAAGGCAATTATTAGACTAATAGACTACACAAAAAAATTCAATGAAAGAGTAGAAAAACACCTCAGAACTAAAGTCCTCAAGCTTCTGTTGAGGTGGATAAAATGGTACCTGCAAGATTTTTACCAATGACATCAAAATGCTGTTAACCAATGCCAACAGATTTAGATTTATTTATACGAGCAGGTGGATATTATAGCTATGCCAATTTCTCACATTAGAAAACAGGTTTACCTGCAGGACAAATTCCCCTTGCTTGAGATCATGGGCAACAAGAACACCAATAGCATCTCTATTAAAGATGAAAAACAGCATGCCGGGTCTTTCTTTAATGAGATACTGCCCTAACTCTTGGCTCAGGAAGTGGACACTAACAAGCTTTTGCAAGTCCTTTTCACCTATCATGTTGATTCCTAAGGACTTTCTGACACTACTTCCTGCACCATCTGTACCAACAAGGAAATGGCACTGAATATCTCTCGTCATATACTTCCCTTTAGAAAGGAAAGAGGCTGTTACAGTGACACCACGCTCAGCACCATTGACTGCAATGCATTCATGCCCCATAAGGATCTCCCTCTCGCCAATAGAGCCATGCTCACGCTTTTCAGAGTTTACCATATGGAAACCAAGTTTCTCAAGGTGCTTAAGCAGTAATCTGGAGAGCTTGTACTGGGAGAAGTGTGCAACAGAGACAGGACTCGCAATCTGATCAAAATCTGACAACAAAAAGAAAATAGTTTGCAGAAAACAAAACAATCATAAGTATATAAGATGTATTTTCCACAAAGCAACTCAATAAAATTGTGATGCAATAAATGTATCTAATAAGATGGATATCATACTACTCTCTTCCCATCTCATTTAAGGATACATACTTCCCATTTGTATGTAGACAAGTCTGATGCACTAATGGAATAATAACAGTTTATACATCTGCCAGCTTTTTTTTTTTTTTTGATAACCGAGAAATCCGTCTGTGACCCGCCCTTTGGACCAATCATAGCCTTCTAAACTTGGTGGATAATGGGCCCTCCCCTCTACCCTTCTCCACTTAAATACCGGGTTTCGCTTTTCATGGTGTGGGGCTTGAACCTGCGACCTAAGCCACAAATCCTCCACCTTTTGCCACTCGAGCTAGGCCTTGGGGGCACGTCTGCCAGATCTTTCATGGATTTGATCACTTAAAATCTCAATCTAAATTGCAATTTATCTTTAAAAACAGAAATTACATATGAACTTTCATCATTTATTCAGTGATATCTTCTCTGATTAGAATTGGGTACAATTATTCCATTTCATATGTTAAAGAGGATCTGACATGAACAAAATGTAGTTTGACGACTTAAGAAACCATAAAGTGCAAATTGTCCCATGTAACATTTTGTATTCAGCGGCATGTTAAGAAAGTGAAAACTAAGTTGCAGTATCCATTTTAAGAAATAGAAGAGCTACTACAACATTTTTTAGAGATAAATTGCTTGAGAAGTTGGTTATAGTAACTTCTTAATTTTGCATTAGTTCGGACCGTTTAACATAAAACTTGATAGAATATTTAATTTACAATAACAATAAGCATGACAAAGATACTGACTTATAGCAAACCCATTAGCAGAACATCTAGAAAAAAGTTCACTTATAAATCACATAAATATATCCTTACCTTGAGGTTGCATATGATCAACAGCACCTAAACTAGGCCCCGTCAGTGAAGTACAGTATATAAACTTTCTCCAAAACTCTACTGGTGGTTGAGACCTTAGAATCTCATCTCCAAGACCATCCAATTTGTGAAATACCTAGAAAGAATAGCTACATCAAAAAAAGGGTTTTTCAATCAATGCACTCTCAAATCTCAACTTTCTATGCAACAGAAGAAAAGGCAAAAAGGCATGTTTCCAAATGACAACCAACCTCCATAGACCGGTTGTTGATGAAGTGTGCTTGAGGATGTGTGGAAAAGACCTTGTTCTTCTCTAAGATCGCACATTTTACACCTAAAGGAGTTCAAGAAAAAATTCCAAAATTCAAACAAGAATACCAACAGAAATGACTGTACAAATTTCAAAAGAGAACCCCAGAATCCAGAGCTTGACAATAAGCTGAGTGCAATTGGTATGCAGAAAATTATTTTTGTTAGGTAGCTTGGGATTTTGAAACTGTTTTCTTCAAGGAAAATACTTGTCCTCCCTCACTTATGTTTGTACTTAATCTTACACTTTCATATTCAAACGACCACTGGAAAATAAATATTTTTCAATTTTTTTTCTTTGGGGGAGGAGGGGGGTTCAAGAAAATACCTAGTTTCGTTAGAAGTATGGAGAGAGTCATCCCAACTGGACCAGCACCGATAATCAACACTTGCAAGACAGAATCGTCACTTTGGACAGTGTAAGAGTCTGAAAATGTTCTTCGACCAATGTGCTTGAACGACTGTCTACTCATTCGCCAACTGATGTTGCAGAGGCCAAGCCAATTCCTACTCCTTGCACTAATCCCCCAAATTCCCATTGAGAAAGGGAACTCTATTCCGATTTTTTACCCAACTGACTGATTGGATGGACCGAATTAATTATGCTGTCATGGGTTTATGTGACCAATGATACTCGTGGCCTCTTAAGCTCCAAACATGCCACATCCGTGAACCTTCACAGACACAGGGATTAATCAAGACTGTTGATTTGTACATGCACACTTGACCAATCTGAGAGTGCATTGAAGATATAGAGGAGATCAAATTACTGGTGGGATAAAACGATACAGAAAATGTGAGAAATATATACGAAAAATATTATTGAATTGTGTATCTAAATAACTACATTGAGACCCTATTTATAGACACTACATTGGAATCATTTTCCAACTAGGATTCCTATTCCTATTTCTATTCTAAGTAGGAAATACTTATTTCTATTCTAACACTCCCCTCAAGCTGGTGCATACAAATCATATGTACCTAGCTTGTTACAGATGTAATTAATACAAGGACATGTGAGGGACTTGGTGAAGATATCTGCAAGCTGATCATTTGACTTCACAAATTTCGTAACAATATCTCC
>JAJOOR010016695.1:0-24076 GCA_036250505.1 Solanum acaule
AAATCACAAAAATACTACTCCCCCTCTGTCGCATCAATTTAGAATAATCAGCTCTTTTATAGTATAAAAAATAATTACTAGCACTTATTCGAAGAAATGAAGCAGAAAAATACAACTATAAACAACAACATCCGAACAATTCAATCATCATCGACATTTGAAAACACTCGTTTTATTTTTTTTGAAGATTTGAGCAGAAGCCAAAGCAAAATAAAAATTAAAGAAGCGGATGGATAAAAAACCCAGATAAACCGAGAAGGTGATAAAAACGCATAGAGAAAATGCAGAGAGAAAAACTTACTGAAATCGCAGAGGAAAAATGCAGGTGAAGGAACGATGGGAGGGAAAAACAAGAAGAAGTTAGGGCTTTTTGTTGATTGAGGGTAATATCGGAAAACAATTACTCCACTAAAATCTCAAGAGTACTTAAAAACTGTGTGTATCTATTTTATTTTATTCAGATTAATAAAGTTTTCTCTAATGTCTATTTTGTTTTTTCCAGAGTAAAATTTTCTCTAATATCTTTTGCTATAATATTTAGTTATTGTTTTATCTACACGGGAATTTAAATATCTCATATCATCTTTGAAGTGATTTTTTTTCGCCCTGAGACTATAACACCACTCTCACCCATCACATCATAGTCACATAAGCACCACATCATAAACATGTAGGTACCACATCGGTAATTTTTAGTTCTTTTTTACTTATTCACTATTTTTTAGTAAACACTTTTTAAGATTAATTATATCAATTAATTAATTTATAAATGCATACCCTCACCCCCTCTCTTTCTTCTTCCTCATTGTTCACCATTTCAACCTTCATTCGTTTCTTCTTCTTCTTCACTATTCAACAGTTTTTTTAAATAATTATAATGAAGAAAAATCACTATAATATTCACTTTATCTCCTTCGAACCCACCCCACAAATTTACCCACTTGGAGAATGATTTTTTTTTTAAAGCCAATTTTTTCTTGACAACTCAAATAAGAAATGAAGATTGCATAAGAAAGTTGATCAAAAAAATATTAATTCTAGGAGAAATATTTAAATGGATCTAGAAATCAAAATGGGTCACTCAAAATTCAAAAAAAATTACATTTACGAAATCGACACCAATAATATAGAGTGAAATCAACGTCAATAAAATGACATTGGCGGATTAGTAAAGGACTAGTGAAATGAAAATAGTTGATATAGAAGTGGGGGAGGAAGATGGAGGAGGAGGTGTTTCAATAGAGAAAAATGTGTATTGAGAAAGACAACAAAATGAAAAGAATTTTTTTTTAAAGAAATTAAAAAGGGGACCCACTAATTCTATTTACATCTAAATAAGAAAATTTATATATTTTTAAAGAGTTAATATATCAAGAAAAACTATTTAAAATATTAGTTATATATTGGCCAATAAAAAAAGGGCAAATTACAGAAATCACATACTTTTAAGACAAAATTATAATTTATCCCTTAAAAATTTATAATTACAGAAATCCCTCAAACAGATACAATAATATAAGCGCTGATACATTAATCTGATGCGCGAGATACATTAATCGTTAAGTAAGATACATTATATTTTATACATAATACACTAATCTGATGTATATTTTATACATGATACACTAATCTGATGTGCGAGATACACTAATCTAATGCGCGAAAATGAGGAATTTTGGAGATTTATAAAATTTATAGGAGATAATGGTAATAAGTAAACTAAAAGGTGAGATTTTTGTAATTTTTCCATAAAAAAATGCCATGTGTGGGACTTTAAAAAAATTCAGCATTTTTTTCTGTTTTTTCACACGGCTTTAAGGAGAGTATATTCACTCTCTCTGTCACGTCATCCCTTAGGAGGTGTTTAAATCACTTGAAAGTTGTTAAGGGGAACGCCCGTGTAGTTTAAGACTTTAAGGGGTCGTTTGGTACAAAAACGAATAACGCAGAGATTAGTAATGCAAGATTTATTTTTATCAAGTGTTTGGTTCAATGTTTCCAATCCCAACTTGTGTTTGGATTAAAGCTCTTTAAAAATATTCTTTCCAATTACACCCTTGAATTATTATGTAATTGGGTCAAAGTAGATAATTGCCGGAAATTATTTTTTTTATGGCCTTCTAACTAGCTATGAGAAGAATAATTTTGTTGTCATGTTTCCAATTTTCTACTTGAATATTTTGAGGATAAATAATTTTCGTCTTAATAAATTGATCAGTCACAAAATGTCAATTATCCATTTAAAAAAAGACAGACTAACTAACTTTAAAATTAAAAAGACGGTCAACAATGGTAAAATTGAATAAACCATCTCCATTTACACATAAAAATTGCAAGTTATAATTTTAATATGTATGTAATTTTTTAAATTGTTCAAAATACGAAAAATTAGTGATATTAGTAAATGTTAAATAACTCACATTTCAAATTTGTATTATATATATTTAGTAACAAACATCTGTCTCTAAATAATTTGTAAGCTAATTTATTTAAATAAATTTACTAGTACAAATATAAAACATAAAATCAAGAAAATGAAAAAAAAATAAAATGATTTGAGGGATATTTTTGTCTTTATGTGACTTATCCCATGGTATTATATCCTATGTATTACTAATACCTCCAAATGGAAGATATTAGTAATACATCCTATAATATCACGTAGGATGTATAACTAATCCATGGATTAGGTATACATAGGCTCAAATTCCTACCAAACATAGTACTAAATAATACCATACATAATATATTGACTATTTCTTTTAATGCAGCCTACCAAACGACCCCTAAGTGCTAAAGTAAGTTGTGCTGCCAAGTTTAGAAAGTTTTTTTTTATATGTTTTCTCTTATTTAAATAATATATTTATTATATTTGTTCAGCAAAAAAATAAATATATTTATTGTATTAAATATTTAGAAATTATATATATTTAAATGCTTAAATATCAAATATCATTATCATATCTTTATTATTAAGATACATATTTAAATTTAAACATCTTAATTTTAATAAAAGTAAATAAACTAGTAAATTTATTTTAAGCATTTGTAATTGAGGACAATGTTGAAATTATAAAAAGTTGGAGGTTGTTTGAATTAGCCTATGACTTCTACGTCAAAAATCGTTAAGTAGAAATTTTAATTTATAAGTAATTATTAGCTTATTTTTATTGTTTTAACTTAAAAAGTTGTTTTAAGAATTTGATTTTATCTTATTCATTATAAAAATACTAAAAAAAATAATATTTTAACCTAAAAACACTTGAAAACAAGTCAATTATCCGCGCCTCCAAATCCTCAAATTTTAATTCTAATAAATGGCGAAAAAGATGAATTGAAGCCAAGTAGACTTTGCCCATTCCGCAAGTTAATCACTCTGAACTGAAGACAGTTCGAGGCAAATTAGCTTAATTCTCTCTTGCCAAAGTTAATATACGAAGAAACAAAGCCCAATTCTCCTAAATTTTGATAATTCTTAGTATTTTTTTTTTTTTTTGCGAATTTGCTGGAAGCCATGTACATGTACAGAGGTTTGCAGCGGTTTAGAACCTCTGGTTCATCAATTGTTAATCGTCTAACAATGCCTCAGTTGAAAAGAAAATCTTCTAATTCATGGTCTGCTATTCAGGACACTTTTTATTCAACAAAGGTACTGTCTTTTCTTCTTTTTGAACTTTTTTTTTAGTGATTCTTTGATGGGTATTTGATTGTTTTTATGGGTTTTGGATTAAAGTTGTTTCTTTTTGTGAATAAACATATGTAATAGTGGAAATGTAATTTCTTTCTTTTGTTTTGGTGTGATTTTATTGGGGAATAGGATATATTTGAGAGGCATAAGGTGGTGTTCACAATCTCGACGTCAATAGCATCAGTTGCTACAGCATGGTTCGGTATGTTGATGGTTTTGTCCTCACTTTTATTAACTTGTTTGCTAATTCTTGTTGGAGTTTTGGGTATTCATTTATTACCATTTAATGTTGTTTTTCATTCTTTGGCTTGTGAAGAAGTTTTGATATGCAAGAGAGTAGTTATTCTTCATTTAATAAGCAAGAAGAGGCTTGCCTATACACCTTCTAGCGTACACGCTGTGGCTTTTGATTGGAGCTTGTCACTCACTACCTGGATCAATTAGCCTATTCTAGTTTGCATTGTGTCATCCGATTTTAGGGAATTCGTTGGTTAGTGAAGTTGCTTCACACTTTCCATATGGAGGGAATGAAAATGAACTTGTCCCTTAAAAAGTGAAAAGAACTTGAATGGGAGAGGTTGGTCATTGAGAAAGATGTGTTTTTGACAAAATTCATTGAACACCATACACAAGTCAAAGCTTTTAGAGAGAATGTAGAAAGAACTTGAAGGAAGTTTCAACAATTTCATTCTATGTGTAACACACACTTCTCCAGTTATATACAAGATGCTGCTACTTGCAATGCACCATATCTAAATTAATGTGGTCCAAAGTATTTAATCAAATGATATACCAATTGGAACAGACTGATTAATGAAAAGAACTTTAGCTACTAAATCACCTACAATCTCTTGAGCTAATGATGTGAAGACGAAGTCTTCTTTGCTTGAGTGAGCTCCTCTTGCATATAAGCCTTCTTGCCAACACCCTCGTTCAAGTTGGAGGCTGGTTAGGAGATCATTATAGGTAGGGTATGGTAGTGGCTTAGTAAAATGATCTGCCTATTGAGACAGATAAGCGTAAAATGAACTGACATATGTTCTCAATCAATTCCTCCCTGCTATGACAATCACTCTCAATGTGTTTTGTGCATTTAAAAAAAACTGGATCCAGTAAGGTAAATGAATACTTGATTGTCACAGTCCAAGGGACAAGAGTAATGGATGTGACAATCAGTTCATCTAGCAGTCTAAATACCTAAGGCAATTGTACCACCAGTTCTGTAATCGAATTATATTCAGCCTTAGCTGAAGATTAAAAAAGGGTATGGTGCTTCTTAGACTTCCAACAGAGCAATCTGGTACCTAATAAAACCACACAGACAAAAACTGGTCTCCTTGATCACTGTTCAGAAAACTTGAGTTGAAAAGAAGCAAATAGGCATAGAAAAACCGTGTGTAGGATCTTGCTTGATGTTTCGAGGACATGAGAATGTAGCAAGGAACCCTTGAAGATTGCATAAATTGATTGAGGTTTAAACAACAAAGGATATATCAGGTCTGGTGTGAGGAGGTTCGACTTCTGAATAAGTTTATTATACTGGTCAGAACCATCTTTGACATCCAGTTAATTAGCAGCTGAGGAATGCTCAGAGCAGTGAAATTAAATTAATAGAACTAAAGCAAACTTTTGTTGAGGAGTCAGAAATCCTTTAGGTTCCTGCAGCAGCCAAATCCAACTCATAACGTAAAAGATTTGAATCTTTAATCGGAGCTCCTTCCATTCCAACACCTCACTTCAAGTTGGAAATGGGAGGACGAGCAAGTTTTGGCAGGATTTTGGTTGGATCAGGGCTGGAATTTCAACTTCAGGTGTAGCTTAAATGACTGGGAAGTGGACACTGTGTCCTTGTTACTGCTCCAGCTTCACAACAGCAATCCTGTATTTTCCAGACCTGATTTTCTGATTTGGAAAGGTGATGCAAAAGGAAAATTTACAGTAAAAGGATGGTACAAGCAAACAAGGGACTTTTCTGCTACCTTTGTCATTGGCCTTGGGAGTGTATTTGGAGGTAAAAGGCACTTTGAGGCTGGAGTATTTCACCTGGATAGTAGACTAGGGAGCATGCTTAACTCATGAAAATCACTAGAAAGACGGGTCAATATATGTAGCAGACATTCACTAAAAGTGGAAGGCAAAATGAGGATATCACTCGCCTTTAGTGAAAGGCAAAATGAGGATATCAATCACCTCTTCTTACATTACTCATTCACCAAGCAAATCTGGGATCTGATACTAGACATTGTGGTAGTTGACTAGATTATGCTGAGGACAACCAAGGAGCTGTTGCAATGCTGGTACATTAAAGGGATGGAGAAGGCAAAAATGAAATAAAAGTTGACATGAAGTGAAGAAATGACTACACATTTTATAATTAAGAAATTATAAAATATAGTAGAATTCATAACTTTAGCATTTTAAACAGTAAATTCTTACCATTTAATATAGTGCTGCTACCATTATGCTTGCAATTGAACTTTGATCTGCTCTCCAACGTGCTCATCTGTCAATTAACTCATAGAATTTCTCCATTCCTGACAAATAAGATGTCTATTAGCTCTATAAACACTGTTTGGTTTTAAAAAGTCAGCTGACCGCAAGCATATTAGAGTGTTTCCAATATGCGAAAAGTTCTGATCCATTGAATATGACCTATACTTTTAGATATCTTGCCCATCAGTGAGACTGTTATTTTGCATAATTGATCAGCTGACAGTTGAGTGAATGAAATTTTTAAGGTTGTTTGTCAGGGATGTTCATACGACCTAAAAGTTACATTTTGCCTCCAACTTCATTGCGTCTGGCTTTGCATTTCTTTGATGGTTTGATGCTTCTCTTGTATATTCACAGCACAGCATTTGATTGACGGCGTCAAGTGTTTTTTTTTGTTAGAGTATCTCCTTCGTCTTCTTATATGATATGTGGTCTATCTGGATTTAAACCCTTGGCTACATTGTGAATTGTCTTATTTGGTGCACAAATGTGGATTTGGCTTAAATTGGTTGACTTGGTTCCTTAGAATTATCTGCTAAATACGTGCTAGAAGTGCATGCATTAATCTCTTGTTCGTTTTATGTTTATATTAGTTATTCTTCTTTCCCTAGATACTTTGGTAATGCCATATTTAAGCTGCCAAACATTTGCAGGTTATACTTTACGACATCTTCATGAATCGAGAGTTGACCAACGGCTTGAATCTATAGAGAAAGCTGTAAGTTTTCATTGCAGAATAATGTTGTCCCACATCTATTTTACTATTTCTGTTCAAAAGAATAAGATGTGTACTTTTATCTCAAAAAAAAAGAATAAGATGTGTACTACACAAGAGGATTTGTTGGAGTGCAATATAGGAAGGGGTGTAAGCTTGTTGGGATTTATTCTTCAACAATATGCCCTTACAAATTAGTGTAATTATTTTTTGAGACAAATTAGTGCAATTAAATACATGAAGTTTAAAAATAAATTTATTACAACTTAGAATTATTTGTGATCGAGTGTCGCATAAAACTTTAGAGTAGTTATTTTTATCCCCAAGGCAATGAGAAGATGTGGCAAAGTTGTCTTCTTTGGGTAATTTGTAATTAGAGAAAAGATATGGAATTTGACCTTCTGTACATACTATGGATATGGACTGAATTGTTTAAGATTCAACTATTGTTAAGCATGGTATGGAGTATGGATTGTGGAGTTAACTAAGTTTTACATGTTCACCAGCTTGTGTGCTACCTTCTTCTTCTTCTTTTTTTGTTGAGAAGGTATCATTTGTGAATATTCACTGAACCAGTACGTGGGTTGCACTGAAAACCATATTTACAGCTTGTCAAAAATGTAAGAAAACTGAATCTAAATCCTAACAGGAACCTAGGATATGTATAATGGATTCAGCGTCCTCTATATACATCTGTTTGCACCAGAAGCAAAAAAGCCTGATACAATTTTGTTTTGATCTTTTGAAGATCATAACTCTTGCTCTCAGAATACCTAGCATTTCTTTCTTTTCAAACAGTCCACCAAATACAGGCTGGGGCAATCCTCCATCTATCTATGTCTGCAGCTCCCACCCCCACTTCTCCCCAGCTGTACAAAAGATGTGTGATTTTGTTAGGCCTAGCCCAAGCAAAACCCCTAAGACTAATGAAAATCCTCCACAACTGATAAAGTAATAACATTTTATGAATGAAGGGCAAAGACACATGTATACAAGCAGTACACCAAAAAGTAGAAAATTTTACAGAAGGATGTGGTTTTCTACGAAAAACACTCAACTTTCTATACATTGTGTACTCACCTTTCTAGCAGCCTTAGGCAACCTGCCTCCTAGAAAACCTCAAGTGACTCAATGCTTCTTATAGGAATGCCAATGGGTGGGCATGCAGAAGGATAAAGTGGGGGCTGGCCTGGCCAAAGTAATCTGATGATTACAAATATCAAAGATTTTACCCGTCAAGACTCTCATTTTTTTTCCGTCGATCACTTCCTTTGTTTTTTGACTCCATTGTGATCATGTTTGTTGTCACCCCACAACTGGTACTTCTCCATTCATCTGTTTCTAGTTTGTTCTCCTACCTCTATTGGCTAAACCACTCGTTCTCCAACATCCATCACCATCCCCTCTTGTTTGCTTTCAACTGCTACAAATTGATTGTACGCATGTAAGAAACAATAAAAAATAAAACCACAAACGAATTATCATAAATAATTGCCCCCATTGCTTTGTTTCCTGGTAAAAGAAGTACAAAATGGATGTGGCATAGGCAGATGTCCACAAATGTGACTCTACTAAAATCTGGTATCTAAGTGGGAGGAGGGTAGAGGGCCAGACCCACACTCCTACTGGTTTCATACCTGTGCTCTAACTTTGATATTGGCAAGCTAACCAACTGAGCAGGGGTTTCTTTGTTATCCCAAAATAAAATGTTATAATAGAGTGAGTAGTCGAACATCAATATATAGGTTATTTCCCTGAGTATCCTTGTCAACATATTGTTCAGCTCCAAAACAATCACTGCTTCCTATTGCATGGCTTCTTTTTTACCAGAATAGGTTAGTTTTGGAAGTTTCATTTTGCGGTCTCTAAAGGTTGGCTCTGTGTGGCAATGGAGTACCAAGATCTTAATATCTCATGGAACTAAGCTTTATGAACATGGAAAAAGGAAAAGAAGTGCTAACAAAAGGGACTTTGGGGATGCTGGGCTGGGTGACACTTAAAGGGGTTGTGGGACTGGTTACTGAAGCTTCAGCTGGTGGGATACTGCCTTATATGAGCAGAATCATTTGGGTACTCTCACACAGTGTAGTCAAAGGCGCGCTTAAGCCCCTGAAGCGAGCTCAAAACGTGTTGAGTTCTTCGCCTCGCTTTATGTGCACTTCAGTCGTCATCAAGGCTCTAAGGCAAACTTTTCCTTGCCAATGAGCCTCTTCTGAAGGAGTGGCACTAAACAGTTGATATTTCACTTTATCAGGAAAAAATTCACTCTCTTTGGTCATATATTTGTTCTCCCTTTGTGCCTTTTTTCACTAAAGCCCACACTTTATTCGCGCTTTGCGCTTAAAACCCCCACAGACCTTAAAGCTTTTTTGTGCTTTTCGCCTTTGATAACACTGCTCTTACATGATCAGTCTTATTCTAGCAGTTCCCATGGACCATGTTGGTTTTCTTATGTGCCACAAGCAATTCTTCTAAATTTCATTAGTTCTTAACATGATCTTTTTATCTGGCAGATGAAGAAAGATTATCAAATTGAAGATCCTGAATTTAAGAAGCTTGTGTCTGGATCCATTAGTATTCCGGCTTGTGCTGCAACTGCTGGAACCACACTAATTCTCGGGTTTGTCATTTTTACTTCTTAGCAGTTACCTTGTTCTTGTTTTATTTTTTGTTCTTTTCCCCCTTCACCCAGCTTGTTAAATATTGGTAAGATAGCCATTTTCTTGGTCTATTCATTGCCCTATTGTACTTCTATTTTTAGTTTTTTCGTTGATAAGAAGTTCTCATTGCTTCTTATTATCATGGAAAATTTTCAAATTTATTGTTAAATGATCAAAATAGTCTTAACAAACACAGACTCCCTTTTACATCCCCTCTCACCATAATTCTTTTATTTTGTTATGCAGCTCTTCTTTCTCTATATAATTTTAGACTTTTAGAAACTTTTGTTAAAAAAAAGCTAGAAAGGTGTCCCCATCAACTGTCTTAGAAAATATCAAGAACTCAAAACCTGATTTGGTACACATGCGGTACGCCCTTTGATTTACTTTTTGTGCCTTTGATTTCAGGTATGGCTTGGGTTTTCGAGGTGGAAAATGGTACGCAAACAGAAATTTTAGAAGAGAACAGATGAAATTGTTGGGACAAATAAAACCTAAAAGATGGCCACTCAGGTTTTTACGACGACCACTAATAAGGTCTAAATCGCCAGAAAATCTTGTTACAGCATCAGAAACATTACGTCAGGGTGCATCTACTTCCCACAGCTGAGGATAATCCCCTAACTTGCTGACAAAATGAGGTCCAATGGCTATTTTTTTTTTGTTCTGTCGAAATTACTGCTAGTACAAAAAAGCCGTATAGTTTACCAAATGTTGATAACCATATTATTGTTTATAATACCTTGTCATTGGACTGTGTTTTCTTATTTCTTAGTTACCAATTAGGGTTTGAAATCTTAATGTTAATTTGGCTCCTAAATGGGTTGGAGAAAATTCCTCTTAGCTCGTGAGGTTGAAGATCACATGACTAGGTTTTATCTTTTCTTTTGGTAACTAACCATTCATATCATTAAGTACCGTGGAATCTTAGTAGTTCAGTTGATTGATACATGGATATTCATCTACTTGGTGGGGGTTTGATTCCCCGCATTGTAATTCTCTTTCCAATCTTAGTAGTTCAGTTGGTTTCTTTCAATCTACAAGGTATGCACTGTTTCAGCTACCACAATTCTGAAAATCTGAGCAGCTGAAGTAGCCCCTTTGCATTCTTGACTGTCCAGTGAAGAGGGTAAAATTCTGGTTCTACCAGCTGTTAATAGTAACCTGTCATGCATCAGTAGCCACATGGTAAACTTGGATTTGGGTTAGAATCACTGTGGTGGAACATTAGGCTTTTTCATGTTAGTCTTGGCATTTCCCCTATTAACTTTAGAAATAGGGTCCATCGGAAGTAACCTCTCTATCTTCATTAGAGAGGTTAAGGCTGCATATATACTACCCTCACCACAATTCACTTGTAGAATTATGCTGGGTATGACAATTTGGACTTTGGAATAACCTATGAAAGTGCCATTTGTGGCTGATTTGGTTCACTTGCAAATTGCAATACAGTCTATTTTTGCAAGTAATTTTGAGCCAAGTTAAAACCTAAACTTCCCTTAGTTTGGTGATGAAAGTATATATAAATAGTTGAAAGTAAAATACTAACTATTTACTGTTTAATGGGAATCCCAAATACAAAATCTTATTTATCATAATCAAAAAACACAAGGATGAGACATTACACTTAACAGAATCTTAAAGAATGATATAACTAAATACACCCATGTTTGTTTAACAAGTCAAAAGAATGACCAGAAAAACAAATGACTCACTTGTACAATTGAAAAAAAAATTAAAAACAAAACTGAACAAGAATCATATAATCACTCCAAAAAAATTAAAGAAGGAACTTAATAATCTAGCATTTAGGTAGATCTGGTGGAGGAGGAGGTAGCATAGTTGATAATGTTGGCCCATTTTCAACAACAAAAGCTGTGGCTAAACCCCATGGCAAGTGAACATCCAAATGACAATGCATCAACCATACACCTGTAATTTCCACAGTAATAATTAGAACAAATATATCAACCATGTCAAGTTTGTTTCAAAAGTATGACTTAGTGGTAAATGAAAAGATTGATTGAGAAATATGTATCGTTTAAATTCCACTTGAGGCAAAAATATATGTGCTGGTGGGACGTAACATATATGATTATAAAAAGAAATTATATTTCAAATGGATGTGCTATATATATATATAATTTACCTGGATTGTTAGCTCGAAATCTAATGACAGCCCATCCTCCAACTGGAACGCCAATTGTGTTACGTTCTTGTGGATTGACAAAGTTGAATTTTTTCCTATCGACTGCAGGATTATAATTGCCAAAGCCTTGTGCCAATACATGGAAATTGAATCCATGCAAGTGAATAGGATGATTTTCTATCCCAATCAAAGCAGTATTTTGGAACACAATTTCAACTGTGGAATTGAACTTAATTTTCTTCACTTTTGTCGATTTCTTCGTCATTATAATAGCAGGATTCATGCTATTATTTGGGTTTGTATAGTCAAACTTCAATGGTGGTTTGTCTGGGAAATCAGTAGTGTAAATTCCACCAACATTGTAGAAAAAGGCTTCCAACATTGAAATCTTGTCTGGAAACTGGAAAGATGCATTGTTCATACTAGCCGAAAATCGTTGTCCATTTGGGCCTCCACATGTTGCATTTCTTGATTTTCCACAAGCAGTTAAGCCCAGCCCAATAGTAATAAACATGTGTTCGTCAACTTTTCGAGGTGGTGGGTTCCAAAATGGGCCAGTTACAAGCCCAGTTATGTTGGTGAAAAATTTATGGGCTGTTGGTGTGTCGTTAAAAGCAGGTAAAATTGGCATTATGGGAGTTGATGGTAGTAGTGCTTCTTCATACACTATAATTCCTCTAGTTGTGGTGTTGTCAAATGGCACCCCGGCTGCACTAGCATAGGGGTTAGCCGTCATGTAGTATGACGCAGGTAGTTGATCGGCCGTCAAGAGGACATCAGTCGTCTGGCCTGGCCCGGTGACAACTACATCCGTGACATAGGGATCAGTGTAAGCAGCATCAACCGCGACAACTTTCATTTTATGATTGGCGATCTTGAAAAAAAGTTGGTTATTGAGTGCAGCGTTGATGATACGTAGGAGATATGTTTTTCCATGTTTCACCTTCAACTTGTATGTTTCTAATAGAAATGAAAACGAAAATTCAAGTTAGCAAGACAACAAAATTTAAAAGATTACCTGGCCTGTCGGCCAAGGCTATAAACTCGTTGAATACATCTTACGATTAACAGAGCAAGGGTAAAGATCTCCCGGCCAGCCGTTAATAGTGTAAGCATTAGAGTTATTAGGTGCTGAGCCAGTTGCTAGCGCTGCATTCTCCACATCCACAACATTGGCATTCCACCATTCTCCTGCATTAACATGTTTAAAATGCTTTCAATATTTTCCTTTCTTAATTAGAAAAAAATAGAACATTATTCTTCATTTGCTGGTTTTATCAATAAGTTAGATTCATTCCATATGCCCATTCTTGTAGTAGTAATCTGGAATCAGAATTTTCATTAAGAAGAGTCGAAATATAAGGAAATACACATGAAGAAGCCAAGGTGATTCACCATATATGTTGTTTTTTTTACTTATTTAAGTAGTGTGTGTTTTTTCAGAGAATTGAAGAGGTGTCAAGACTAGGATGGCATGTTTTTCTCGATCAATTGTGTTAAGGGTTTGCAAAATTAAATATACACACACCACATAATTTTTTGACCCACCCTTCACCTGTCATGTATCTCAATCCCAAATAAATTGAATCACCATATATAAAATCATCACTAACCATATCACATGTTTAAGCTCATATTGAAGCTCAACTAAATTTAAATTTTCATCGTAATTCTCATATTAAAGATAAAACACTCTCTAACAAAGGCGACTCAGTACGTAAAATCATAATAGAAGAAGGATTAATTAAAGTTACCTAAGAGGATAGGAACTTCTCTATAAGGTTTAGGGAAAGGATAAGAGTGGCCTTTTTTTGGGCGAATAATGAGTGCACCATGAACTGTAGCTCTAAGCCATGACACGTGTGCATGCCACCATAGAGTCCCTTCTTGTCCTGTTATTTTAAACTTGTATGTGTAGCTATGTCCGGGTCGGATCGGGCACTGGGTCGCAAACTCCGGTCCATCAGCCCACCCACTTAATAGCTGGAAAACTCCATGCCTGCATCAATTAATTATAAAACTTGCATTACTTTTTAATTATTTTACATTACGTAATCATATTATCTAATCTGATAATGATAGTTGCCACATTTTGATTATCTAATTTTATTTGTATTAGGTAAGTTATTAAATATTACAATAATAAATATTTTATTCGTTTCAATTTGTTTGTCCTACTTTTCTTTTTAGTTCCTTTAAAAAAGAATGTTCTCTTTCCTTTAATTTTAATTTTCCACATAAAATATTTAAGACCACAAGATTAAAAGACATGTTGATACATTCAACCGTGACTAAAAAATTCAAAAAGTTCTATTTACTTTCTTAAACTCTGTATCAAATCAAAATAGAACAATTAAATTAAAATGGAGTTAATATTTAATTGCGAGGTGAGTAGGGACAAGTGAGACCAGCTCTAGTGGTTGAGCACATTGATCTTCACCATCGACGATAAGTTGAAGGTTCGAGTCTCATTAGATAGTAAATAAAAACACTATCATCTTGATCGACGGGGTAATAAAAAAAAACAAGCTAGAGGTTTGGTGACAAATTCAAAAGTCAAAATCATAAACTTTAAATCTTGGCTTGGCCACTGAACTTAAAATTGAAATGAAAACTTACCAATGAATAGTGAGATTGTAAGGTGAAAGGTTGTAGACATGAACCACAAGGGTGTCTCCTTCATTTACACGTATGGTTGGACCAGGAAGACTACCATTTACAGCAGTAATTACTTGTTTACGGCACAATCTCGTTATAGTACGGTTTTGCACCTATATATTAAAAAAAAATCATAAAAAATACATTAGTTAATTAAAGAGTTTAGCTTCTATTAATTATTAGATATAAAAGTAATAACAACTCTTGATATATGAGTGTAATTGACAACTTCAAAAATATGGTAGGAAACCTGTCATATTATCATATATATCATGGTTAAAATACACTAATAACGTAGACAATTATTTACTGGAAGTATATATAATTAGTTAAATCCTACATTAAAATAGAAGTTCTACCAAATGCAATTTAATTATTTTTGCCATTTTTCTTAAATAAAACTTATTAGATGAGGTGTAACAAGTGGAAAACATGGTCAGACTATCAATTCGATACATGCATGTTTATATCTATCATATATCATACGGAATATTATAAGGACCCGTTTGGTCATATGTTTTTACTTTTTTACGGAATAATTTTCACTTTATATGAAAATCAGTGTTTTCATCATGAAAATTTCAAATCTAATTAGAAGTTGTAATTCAAATTTGAAATATAGCTTATAAATTAAAATGTTTTCCAAAAAGGAAATGATTTTTGAAAGAAAGAAATGAAAGTGATTTATACTCCATATATATGTCTCAATTCATATAGCAGTATTTAATTGAACATAAAATTTTATGAAGAACAAAAATTTCTTTTTAAAACGTGTGATCTAAAGCAAATCATATATAGACAATCATCTTATTAAGAAGAAACAACAAAAGAGAAGATGAAAAGAAATAGAGTCTAATGAAAAATCTAAATAATTGCTAATTTGCTATATGCATTTCTATGGAAAAAGGTTTTATGAAGAGTTGACTATAGTAATATACATTTTGCATGGGAAATAAAAAAAGAAGAAGATATTAGTAATATAGTACGTACATGAAAAGAATGCTCAACAACTTCAGCTGAAACCAATGAAGAGCAAGAAGCTAAAAGAGCTATTGTGGTGCAAGCAAATAACAAGAAAATTTGATGCCTCATTTTCTCTAAATAGAATTAATTAACTTGAAAGAATATTTGAGAGATGAAGAGAAATATGAGAAATGAATGACTTTATATAAGAAGACAGAAGTTTGTACACCTATGAAAGTCACAGGCGGCACCTATATTTTCTAATTAAGAAATGTACACACACAAATCACGATTAATATACTCTCCGTCTCAAATTATTTATTGTACTTTTTAAACATAATTGTCTTAAATTACTTTTTTCATCAACTTTTACTTGTTCACTATTAGTTCTCTCCGGTCCAGTTTGAAAAATGAAGAGATAATTTATCATTATTAGTTTTTAATTTATCCTTATAAACATTAAATTTATTATATTCAAAGGGTGACATAGTAAAATTACAATTTTGTATTTATCACTCTTTGAGAGGTGTGTCAAATCAATACTGGACAAGTAAAAATATACGGAGAGAATTTTGTCATTTTAGAAGTTTAAGACAAAATTACTATTATCGTACAAACACCTCAATTATTGGTTGATAACACATAAATAGAGTAAATATACAATGAAGTGAGATGATATTCATAAATAAGGGTAAAATAGTAAACAAAAATCATCTTAATTACGGAATAGGTGTCTTCTTAATTAATGTAATGAAAGGACATGTAAAAAAGAAACACGATAGATAATTTAAGACGGAGAGTACTATTTAATTAGAAGTATGTATTTTCCTTCTTAATTCATTGTTTCTTTTTCTTTTTTTTTTCCTCCGCTAAAAATTTATTTCACATTTTCCTAATCTCACTTTAATTCTATAGGGTCTATCCAATCATTTCCACGATTGCGTGAAAGACTTTGTCTAAGGCAAAACGAGGCATTTGAAAAATGGGTTCTGAAAATTTGGAAAAAATAATTAAGTAAAAGTTAGTTATAGGATAGCTTGAGTTGGCCATCAAATAAATACTAATCTGAACAAGACTTTCTATGTTAAATTTGACTGTTTCCTCTATTTTATTTATTAGAAATTTCTCAATGGTTTAATTCCAATAAGCTTCTTCTTATTTAGAGTTAGGTAGCTTCCTTTATCGTTAGTAGTTGAGGTTCTATTGACATTTGTATACTAGCATCCTAATTTCCGATTACTCTTACTTGGTCTAGACTTCAATTACTTTACTTAATTACTAAAGAGTATTTTTTTAATCATTTGGCATTTGAAATTCATTGTTTGGTCAATTTAGGTTAGTGTGTACGATTCAATAAATTGGAAAGCTTACGAAAACCTTTTCTATTGTCAGAATTCAAATTATAAGATATCGAATTAAGAATGAAAGAAACTCATCCATCACATGTGGTTACAGTATAACTAGTACTCCAAATGTTAGTATTCAATAAAATGAAAATTAAAAGCCTAAAAAATTTCAAACTTTTCTTAATTTGGGCAACCGGCCAAGGGCAGCTAGCATGGAAAAACTGAATTATCAAGTGCCCAAATATTGTCAAATTTTAGCTTTTTTTACTTTGTTGCTTACAAAAGTTGTACTTTGGAGTAAATAGCAAGCACTATTCAATATGACAATTTAGTGGCATTAATAAAAAGGGATTAATAAGAAATGAAGTAGTTCATTACATATGTGAAAAGGACATTCTCCATTGTATGATTTGGCAATTTTTTAGAATCTAGATTAAGGTAATCTAAACTACTATTGTATGGATCTCATTTCACACGCAATACCAATTACCAACCGACTTATAATAACATTGACAAGAGAGTAATTAATTGGAACACATAGGACTTTGTTACCAGTAATTTTATTTCAATGGGGCTAAATATAAGTTATAATAAGTGACTGGGTTAGAATTTTCATTAAAGAAGTTTAAAATATGAAGAAGTAAATAAAATATACAAAAGAAGCCAATTGGCCAGGTTTCAACATATATATATTACATAAACATAAAAGATAATTTTAATCATGTATAAACAATATAATCTTCCACAAAAGAAAATTCAAATGAACCCCTCAATTCTACCTGACTCCTTCCCTAGTTGAAACCTAATACTTTGCTTGGTCACGAAGGATTTAAAAATAAAATGGCTGTAAGAATATATCAACTTCAAACTCGTTAGCGTGGGTTATTAATTTGGTCTAAGCATCATAATATTAAAAGTAGAAATACTTATAAACCTTACGGCAGTGCAAACACAATTGTTTTGACATATGGAGTACGTTGGATTATGGTTTTTATATATATTCTTTCAAAAATTTCTTATAGAGATATTTTATACTGATTATGTTGTCTCCATCTTTCAACACACTTCATCTTCATTTCTACTCTTAGTAGCCCCACTTTTACCCCCATTTTTCAGTATTTATCTAGATTATATACAAATACACTTAGGACAATATCTTTATTTAGTACCGAACAGAAGAAAATAATTACGAAACTACTGATTTTCCTTTAAAAAAACATTTTTCTTCCTACCAAAGACACCTAAATCCTTAATTTTTTTATGTACTTAATACTCAATTTCACCATTCCATGTTACCATTATTTTTTTTAATTATTTTTTTTTTTTTTAAAAATGTGCCACGATATTTTTGTGGAAGGGGGTCTTGCAAAGAAGTAGTCATATGATGTGCAAACTCAAACTACC
Organism: Solanum acaule; assembly: GCA_036250505.1. Taxonomy (NCBI): domain Eukaryota; kingdom Viridiplantae; phylum Streptophyta; class Magnoliopsida; order Solanales; family Solanaceae; genus Solanum; species Solanum acaule. The sequence continues at coordinate 18,077 of JAJOOR010016695.1, forward strand.
TTGTGGACTCCACTGTTTTTGAATGAAAAATAAACTATATACTATATGGTTGATGGATGGACAGGATGGTCAAATCATATGCCCACGGAAATACGCGTAAATATATTAGAAAATTTCACTTGTTTTCTTTTAATTTATATGATATATCCGACAATTTTTTATGCAAAATCGTGCCGAGAAATTCAATGGGAGGATAAAGCACTCTCTAACAAAGATGATTTCGTATTCAGGGGACTCAAATCCAAAACTTTTGATTAAAAATGAAGGAGTATTTACTTAATCACAATCCTGATTGATTACGAGTCATGTTTATTAGTAACATATTAAGCTATTAGCTACAACCATATTTATATGGGGAAGGGGAAGTAATATCATTTATTTATTTACTCATTTATTTTGAGCAAAAAGTGGTTTCTTGGTTGACATTTCCAATGATGTCACAAACAATTATCTCTTTTAGAAGACTTTAATTTGAATATTGGAATTTGGTGACATTTGGAGAGGATAGAGACCAAAACTTGTAGTGCTGGGGAGTAGGAAGACAGTTGAAGTATCAAAATGTTGGTTCTACTACTCAACAAATCACATTTTTCTTTGAATTGAGACTAAAAAAGTAGACAGCTAGTAGAGCATGAGGATAATAATAAATAAGGAAAAAGATCTCAGAAAATCTCATTCCAAATTTCACTTTTATACTTCCAATAATACCCAACCAAGAAATGACAAATATACATTATTTTTTAAATCTTCATTTTATCTTTGACTAGACATAAATGTCTAAAGCTTATTTTTAGGTGATAAATTTCAAAAAACTTCATTTCTTTTTATTCAGTTTAAACAGTGTCACATAAATTGAGACAACCAACAACAACAACAGGATTATATGAATGAGGGTTGAGTTGATCACTTATCCATAAGATTCCTAATTAAGAAAAAATAACATGTTTTCTACTACATGTTTTTCTGGTGAATATCTACTTGTATTACTTGTTTTTTTCTTAGAGAATTTATCCTCCATCAAATTGTGGATAGAAATTACATGGTATATAGTGAAATAAATTAAAGAGGCACCAAAATACAAAAAATTTCTGACTAAAACGAGAAAAATATTATCCAATCACTTAGATTAATATTTTTCTCAATTTTTATAAACTAATCAAAATAAGTTGTGACATATGTGGATCCACTAAATATTTAAGTGGAATAGCAAACTAGGCAAATTCCTTAGGGTAAGTAGTTTTTTCCCTCTTCTTTCCCTCTGAATATGTCAAGGAAAATTAAATGCTTGAGTAAAAGTTGTAAACTTATAAACTTAATTCAACATGAGTAAGTAATTAGTAACTATCATACATGTAATTAACCCAATTTTAAAGAAAAGAAACTAGAGGGTTACGTACATTAATTTCATTGCGTCTCAATTTTTACTACTAAATTGCAACTATATATACTCCCTCCGTCCATATTTACGTACGTATCCATGTTTGACTTGACACACAAAATAATAAATAAAATGATTTTACTATTTTATTCCTAATTATTATAAGTCATCTCACTCATTGGAAAATGAATAATACTTAGTAATAAGGGTAAAGTAGGTATAAAAGAGATAAATTATCTCCTAATTTTCTAATTTGAACAGGTAAAGTGGACGGAGAGAGTACATATATAATGGCTTGTTGATAGAAACGTTTAAGAGGTAGGTAGCCTAAGGTAGTTCGTTAAATATATTTGGTAGACGCCCTTACCAAAATTGAGAGTCAAATTAATTTTTGGGATGTTGATTATGACTTGTCACTTGCTTGGGGTTTAAGTTTCTTTTTTTGTGTTTGTTAGGGTGGAGTTGGGGGACTTAGAAAGGAAAAAATAACTAGTGGAGTAATTAATTATAATTTCATAAAATTATTCAGATTAATAGTCTTAAGATGATTGGTTAAATTTGGTTTACTTGTCATTATCCTTATGCATGGATGTCTCTTTAGCTAGATGAAGGAGAAGTTGTTAATCTCTCCAAATCACATGTCTCAAATCATTAATTAAGCACTTATTAATAAAGTTCAAAACTTTATCACATGATACTACTTTCAAACTCATTTCTAAACTTTTCTTTCACAATCAAGATGCATATAATTACACTAAAATTCTCAAAATTAGCAAATTCTTACATTTTTAATATTCAATATCACTATTTCCGATGTTGTTGTCAATCAACTTTCTTGAAGCTCAGACTAATTCAATCTTATATTTTGATTTATATTGTTTAATTATCTAATTTATTATCCATCTCTTACAAGTTATTTCTTACAATCTAATCATTTGGTCAATTCAATCTAAATGTTGTTTAACCACATTTACAAATTTAATTGTACCGTTTTAATGATAAACAAGTATCATTTTTACTTATGTTTATGGTATTTAAGAAACTATGGATTGAATTGTATGTGCCTAATTGGATGCAACGTTTGATTTATTAATGAGATTTTATTTGATTGTCAGATTGTGATGATACTGGAATGTGATAGAATTTTTTTATGACATATATTTACAGAGCGCTTTCTCTATCGTTATTTGATACTTGCCTTTCAATAAAAAAAAATGATACAAATAAAAATGTATAATAAGAAACAATACAATTGATTACATTGATACACGAAGTACAATAGTGAATTGCAATGAACGATACACAATTTTATTGAAAAAAATACATCCAGTTTTGAATTTTTTTCATAAAGACATTGAAACACATCTAAAATGAAATTACACAACATAAAAAATGATTTTTAGCGGCAATTAATTAACGGCAATAGCTCAATTGCTGCTAAATATTTATTTTTAGCGGCAATTGATACTCTTTGTATATGTCCCTAAAGCCTTTAGCGATATTGGATCTAATGACACTTAACTAATGCCGGTAAAGACTTTAACACTCTTTATTAATGTGTCTATTTATTGCCGCCAAAAGTTGTTTTGTTGAAGTGTTACCTGATTAAAGGAATTCTGAATTTATTGGAGATTCACATTAAGAAGCTGGATTCGATTTGAAAGAGATTTTAAAGTGAAATGAGAAAGAAATAGAAGAGAAGAAAGAAAGTTGGATTGAGGGAGAGTGAATTTAGTGTATTAGATGGAGTTGTGTAAATTTGCTACAAAATACAACATATAGTGGTGAGGACTCGAGTTCTAGTGGTGAATGATAATTTTTTAAATTATAGTTATGTTTCATAAATACATATAGCACATGTTTGCCTAGTTAGGTATTTTTTTCATTTAAGAATATGATTATCTAGCCCGGTCCGAATAAGTTTATTGTCCTATGGGGATTGAGTAATATGAATTGAGCCGGCTCATGATCAAATAAAAATAAAATAGATTATTAAAAAGTAAGTAAATAACAAGAGGAATTCAAATTAAAATTCTTTAAATCATCATATACAATTATAACGAATTAATATTTTTATTTAGCTAGTTATATTGTTATTCATTAACTCTGTTTAGTTTACATATTAATATCTCTATTGGTTTGAATGGTATCATGTCAAAAGTTATTTAATTTTCAAAAAAATTATGTCAAAGAAGATCATTTCTTAGTACAGTTATACCTAAAATATTTGCATAGTAACATCATGTAATATTATTTTGTTGATATTTAGGGACAATGACCTAGGAGACCCTTATATTTGGTTTCGTTTGTCGGTTAGATCCTTATACTCACGACTTTGTCAACTGAACCCTTAAACTCACTAAAACGCACTACTTAAAACCCCTTTCTTATTCTATGTGTGTGAGTGTAACACAACCACTTACACATGGAATTCCACGTCATTTTGTAGAATTCGATGTCATTTTTAATGCCACATAAGAAATTAAATGTTTTTTAAAAAAAACTTTGCACATTAAAATTTTCAATATCATGTTCTTCATATTTGCTCATAATTGAGCACTAAATTCACGTCAAATTGGTCTAATTCTTCCTATTTGACATGAAATTTTTTTACACTAAAAGCTTACCAACACAAACTCAATAATTTTTCATCATAATTTTGAATTAATTTCATAAATTCACAAAACCCATTTGTTATTCTTCAAGCTTCTTCTGAAGTTTTTCAACTTTTCAGTATACATCATTACTCTTCAAGATTTCCAAATTATCTAAACTTCAACCTTTTACAAACAATATTTGAAAACCTATATTTTAAAAGTGTGTTAATCGACCAAGATTCATAGAAAAGAAATTTGAACTTCAAAATTAAAGAAACTAAAAAGGTTGAGATAGGAGATTTGGTTGAGTGGGGTGAGGGGTGGGGGCGGGTGTTAAGAAGAAGAAGAAGAAGAAGAAGAAGGGGGTGGGGTAGGGTGGGGTAGTGGGTGGTTTCAAGGAGAAGGAGAGGGTGGGGGGCTGAAGGAAGAAGAAAGTTGCGGGCGAGGGAGTGGGGTGGGAGAGGGGCTGAAGGTTTGATTTTAAATTATTTTTTTAATATAAAAATATATATTCACTCGCTTTAAGGCGCACACGATCAAGTATTTTTCCAACTCAACAATATTAGTGCCACATAAGTTCGATCAATGGTCAGATGTCTTTAATATATTGTGTTTTAGGGTTCAATTGACAAAGTCGTGAGTATAAGGGTTCAACTGATAAATGGAGCCAAGTACAAGGGCCTCCCACATCATTCCGTCTTTTCAAAATTTATAGTTCAATTAAAAAAAATATCAAAAAAGTATTTTCTATAAAAAGTGAACTGACCCAACATAGTCATTATCCAACCTAGTGATGAATTGAATTTGATATTTTTTGGTTCACCCAAATAATGTGTCGGCTCAATCTGACTCGTCAAATTTCAAAGTTGCAGGAGAACTCTAAGATTAGGGTGGGCAATGACTTCAAAACTTGATTCTAAGTTAGTTGAGAAAGTCTCTCGGCTCTTAAGAATCCTTATGTGAGAAACTCTTTCACATGCATGTATTAAGTAATGTGTGAGAAATCTTTTCACAACAATCAACAACAACATTCATGCTTTACTTTCAAAACAACATATATCATATTTCATCAATTTAATAAAACATACCATTCTTCATAAATTTGTCTTTCATAGTTCAAAACCTCTTTTCAATCATCAACGTTTAGAAAACATGGGTTAAGCATGTGTTAAGTAAATCATGCTGAAAAAGATCTTTCATGTCATGCAAAGACCAAGTTAAAACCATAAGAAAGAGGTTAGAAATCATCATAATAATCAAGGACAAATGCAAGTAAAACTAATCTTTCGAACACTTGTGGGATACTTCTTGAAGTAACCTAAGTCCATCATTATTGTTGTGGGAAATTATCCTTAACCAACATAAAGACCAGCTATAACATGGAATTCAGTGTTTACCCCACATCGAATAGAGGTGTCCTCACTTGGCCAAGTAAGAACCATGAACTTCTATCTTAAGTGGATCCACTAGCTAATGTATATCTAGACAACCTATGATGACACATAGTTTATGGGACACAAGTAATCATCACTTGCCCACTCGGTACTAAGCATAATTCCCACAAAATATTCATCAATAATATTCATCTTACCTTTAAGGGACATGGATAATCGTCTCTTATCTTTTACTATGGGGACATGGGCACTGGTGGATCCAGGATTTTTGTTGAGGGGATTCAAAATATAAAGAAGTAAACACGTAAAAATTACAAGATGAAAAACAGAGCGAGATGAGTGGAAACAATTAATTTTAATCCGCTAAATTTAACTTATATTGTCATGTTGTGTTTATGTTCTTTCTACTTTTACCTGCTCCATCGAGCTTTTAAATTTTTTAGTGTTTTTGTTCTTTTATTTTGCGATATTCTACTTTCTTTTGAATTTTGAATAATTGTCCATTGAATCATATGTTACTTTAAAAATCATCAAGATTCTTTAGAAAAGTGTAAAGATCGAGTTGCTTATATTATAGTGCATATTCAGAAGATAAATAAATGACATCGTCAATCTTTTAGTTCATTTAATT
>JAJOOR010016696.1:0-23585 GCA_036250505.1 Solanum acaule
ATATTACAGATTCCAAACCTCTTTTAACTATTTTATATGTGTAATTATTTAAATCTCATGATAAAAATTCTGATTCCATCATTAATAGTAAGATTTGCTTTTGAATGAAATTGTTTCCACTCTATCCATCGTCATTCGTTGAAAACAAGAAGCAATACCAAATTGAAAAATATACACATTTTGTAAACAGCCAATCAATATGCTTTTTATTGCAAACCAATACATAATTAGACAAACTATTGAGTAGAAAGGTATATCCAATTACCATTGGCCCCTTCTTTAACTCAAATCATAACAACAAATAATAAACAAACACAAATCCCAACTTAAAAGATAAAAACAAACCAAACCAAACAGCAACAGAATCCCAAATCAGCCGCGTTAATCGTACATCCTACCAGACACAAGATACAACGCCAGCAGCACAAATCGGGTCGTTTTTTATAGAGCCAATACAAGACCCGGAACAGATTTTCCGACCCGATTAGGTAAGCTACTCTCCCAAACAGATGGGCAATGCAGAGGCGTAATTGAGGAAATATCCGATTGGGTTTTCTTCCCAAAACGGGTGACAGTAAGTGAGGTATTGAAATACTCCCTAACCTGGGTAATTACCCCATCCGTAACAGTCCAGGCGTGAACCCAAGTAATAGATCGGGTCGGGTCACAACCTTCAACGAGAACAACGGAACCGAATACGTCAATGGTCTTATGAAGGAATTGAAAAGATGCGTTATCGAATTTAGCAGTGCCTGTGAGTATTTGCATCAAAAATTGATGAGGAGGAGGACCATGGAACCACCACTCGAGGTCGGAGGCCAGGAGTTTCTGGACCTGAACGACGTCGTGTGAGCTCAAGGCTTCATATAGGGCGAGCACCACCCCTTTGTTTGTTGTTTCCTCCAGAGTTAACTGAGAGTTAGCCAGTTCAGTAAAACAGAAGATGATATGAATATTGAAAGGATGAGAGAAGAAGGTATGGTAGGTAATGTTTTGAAGAAAGAGGTGTGATGTGGGGAATATATAGGGACGTTGGAAGGGTAGTTTGGAAATTATAGTTGAATAGTAGGGTGAATTTAGGTTTAAAGGGCACATGATATTTACGCGCCATTCCACTGCTCGAGGATTACGTGATGGTATATTCGGATGAGAAGAGGCGTTTTATTTTAGGTAGGGCCCAGCATAGATGACGTCATATCTAAAGTTTCAAGCACACCTCTTTTGACCTTATACACTCAGTTACAAGTTGCAACTTACAAACACTATATAACTTCATTCAAACTCGACTAACTTTTGAGTTTTGACCAGTTGGCACACAATCTTAGCCCACATATTCAACTTCAAATTCATTTTGAAGTTGGTACATGCAATTTAATTATTTCATAAATTTTTTATAAATTTTGAAGATCAATAAAAAAAAAAATTAATCCTTACGACATTAAAAATTTACGTGACTCTACAAAACGTGTTCAATTCTAATTAGGATTCTACAAGATGTAGTTGATTCAAACTAGAATTCAAAGGCTATTGTAATAATATTCCTTAAAGTCATGGAATATTAACAAAGATCAATGGAGATCAAATAAATCTGAAAATATCTCATATGGAGTGTTTACAAAGATCAAGATTTCAAATATCTCATACATTCTTGGATATTCTCAAATAGATCATGAAAATATCAAATATTGTCTTCTCAAAGAGATCTCGAATATTCCGCAAATTCATGAAATATTCACAAAGATCAATGAAGATAAATTTCAAATCATCCTAATTCGAGAAATACGCCTCTAACGGCCCTCGAATTATCGAGATCAAAAGTCTAAATCATACTAGTTCGAGAAATATGTCACTAACGGCCCTCAAATTATGGAAATCAAGTCCAAATCATCCTAGTTCGAGAAATAGACCACTAACAACCCTCGAATCACGGAGAAATTCAAATCATCCTAGTCCGAGAAATACGCCATTAGTGGCCCTCGAATTATGGATAAATCTTATGAGAGTAGAATCAAGGGAGGAACAAAATTGTACTCATTTGATTTATCAATAAAATATTCTCGTTTCTTCAAATTTTATTTATGATTGATTTATTTTTGATATATTTGAAATTTATTGCAAACATCCGTATTTATGTATTTTTCTAATAAATAAATATTTTTATAACAAATTTTAAAATAAATAAAGAACACTAGTTAAATAATAATAATAATAATAATAATAATAATAATAATAATAATATAAAAAAAAATTACTCTTCAATATAATTTGTTCATATGATATGGACAATTTTAACGTCGAGCATAAACATATTTTTTTGTGAAATTTAAAATGACGAATTCTTTCCCACAATTTATAAACTTATGAATCAATGTTTACATTTAATAAAACTGAAAATACAATTTGAAAATCTCAATTTTTTTTTTTAAAAAATTAATATTAAAATCATGATCCTAAATCGCATATTCAAATCCTACTCAGTAATTCTCTTGTAATCAATTTTCCTCTATACTGTTAACGGTTGGTGTGACATTTTAATATTAATAAAAATATATTATATGTCACATTATGTATTATGTTATGTCCATTGATGGGCTTTACATTTGTACCTCTTTACTCTCATCAATTGTGGAAGAAAGTGGTCATTAGTTGTTGGGATAAATTGCCCCCCTAAACTTGTACTCAAAAGTCAGTTATACATTTTTACTATTAGGGTGACCTATTACACACCTTAAGTACTCAAAAGTGTATTTAATTACCCCTTCTGTCACCCAACCCAGGGTATTATGTATAAAGTGAGAGTCACTCGCCTCCTAGTGAAGCCACATATTAAATGACCCCCAACCCGATTTATTCCACCCAAACCCGTTTCATTTCACCTAAATCCATTTTGTTTTACCCTAATCCATTTTACTTCACCCACCCGTTTACTTTCTCTAAGAACACCAAATTAAAACCTAATTGAAAATTTTGATTGTAAATCGAACAAATAGCTAAAGATTTCTTCGATTCTATAGTGTTTTTGAGTCATCCTTTCAGTGTTTATCATTTAATCAAGGTTTCACTTTCATATTTGGAGAAAATTGGTGGTTACAATCGAGGAGTTCATCGTTTGGTGGAAGAAAATTGGTGGTTACTAGGGTTTGGTGGAGCATCTATTGTGTTGTTGTCTCCATTTATGAAAGGTCAATCACACATCTTTAAAAGGTGGTTACTTCATAGTTCATACTATTTAGCCTAGGATTATTTCGTCTTTAAATTTATTTTTTCAAGTTTACAATATTTCATTCACACGATTCTCCTTTGTTGTTGTATGTATTTTGCCGTTGTTGAGGGTCAACTGTTAATATTGTTTTCAGGTTAAAATGTCTTTTGAATCGATTACTTTGAGATTTTATCACTATGGTGTTATGAAGAAGGGAAAAAAGGGATACAAGGAAAAAATCATATCATGACGGAGAAATTACTGATTTTTTAGATGTTGATATAGATAGGTTGCCTTATTTTGAATTGAGAGATTATGTGAAAGAGTTCGGGTATGAATCTAGACAATGTCTACTATATGTGAAAGTGCCTAGAAGTTTTGTTATATTAGAAATTAAATTAGACTACGATACCAATTTAATTTCTGAAAGTTTGAGTAGTGGATATATTTTGAAGGCATTTGTGTGTCATTGGTTGCAGGTTCTATTTTGGTCTCACCTTAATTGGAATATATGAAAAGTGGAGTAATTGGAGGTGAGTGAACATCTAAAAGCAATGGGCCTAATGCATCTTTTGATGCTGAATTAGAACCAACCCATGAGACCCAAGAAAATGCTTCAAACCATCCCCCTGTCAATTCAAATACATCTTCTCATGTACACTCTTTTACTGCTCCAAATACTCCTCCTTCTACTCATCAAACTCCAACCCCTATCCATCCTTCTACTGATCTAACTATTGACCCTGTCCATCCTTCTACTGATCCAACTCTTGACCCAGTCCATCCTTCTAATGAACAAGATTGAGATAAAGAATCATTGAATGGAGAATTTGATGGGATTGATGTAGACCAAGAGTTAAGAACTTTTAGGGAGGAAAAGAGTAAAAGAAGAAAGGAAATGGGAGAAAAAGTTACATTGCCTGATCATGTAAAGTTAGGAACAGAAAAGAAAAAAAGAGTCAGATATTGGGTATGATGAATCTACAGGTGTTAATAGAAAAAATTTAGAAGGCAAGCTAGCTCGTGATAAGCCTTACTATCCCTCAAACAAAGTTGTTAGTTTTGAAACAAATCCATATGATTACACAATGATGGAGGAGAGATTCAACACACACAGAGAGATAGATAGATAGATCATGAAATATTCACAAAGATCAAAGGAGATCAAAGATCTGAAAATATCCCATAAACTTTGACTATTTATAAAGATCAAGATCTCAAATATCTCATACATTCTTGGATATTCTCAAATAGATCATGAAGATATCAAATATTATCTTTCCAAAAAAAGATCACAAATATTTTGCAAATTCATGAAATATTCACAAAGATCAATAGAGATAAATTCCAAATCATCCTAGTCCGAGAAATACACCTCTAACGGCCCTCAAATTATGGAGATCAAAAGTCTAAATTATCCTAGTTCGAGAAAATATACTAACGGTCCTCGCATTATGGAGATCAAGTCCAAATCATCCTAGTTCGAGAAATACACCACTAACGACCCTTGAGTCACGGAAAAATTTAAATCCTCATAGTTTGAGAAATACGCCACTAACAGCCCTCAAATAATAGATAAATCTTATGAGAGAAGAATTAAGGGAGGACCAAAATTGAACTAATTTGATTTATCAACAAAATATTCTCTTTTCTTCAGATTTCATTTATGATTAATTTATCTTCCAAATATTTAAAAAAAATTACAAACATACTGTAACATCTCGTATTCTATATGTACTAGTTTTATTTATATGACACATATAAATTGTCTTGTGGTATAGTTATTGACTCGGTTTCCTATGCGACTAGTGACAATAGAATAGATTTAAAGTGAACTGTCCATAAATTTTGATGTGACCCGATTAAATTGACGTCGATGGAAGTATTTAAACTTGAGATCATAAGTTGGTATTTGAGTCTAAAGTTTAAAGTGACATAGTATATATAAGTTTTAAGTTAAGTTGAAGGTATTAAGGTCTAGAAATGAAATAAAATATTGAGGTGCTTGCTTGACTTAACTAAGCTAGTAGGTGCATCACCTAATTTGACTTATTGACCAGCCCAAAGGACCAAGTAGGTGCATCACCTACTAAGACTCTTTTGACCATGATATTGGGCCAAGTGCACTACCATCTACTTGCATTAATCTGGCCCAAGTTGTTAGAAGAATAAGGGGAAAATGAACAGCCAAGGCCCAATATTTTTAAGTCCAAAAAGGTCCAAGTGGAAAGTCCACGTAGATGGGTCACCTACTTGACAATATATCGCCCAAAATTGGCCAAGAAAGTCGGCCAATGCACCTCCTTTTTAAAGGGATAAAGATCAGATCTTTTGCTTCATTTTTAACTTGCAAAATTTCAAATTTATTAAGTTTCTCTCTTGGTCTTTCTTGGCTTAACACAGCAGCCCTAAAATACCTTAGGGTTCTTGAATATTGTCCCCCTTTTAAAGTAAAAGTTAGAAGGAAAGTTTAAGTTTTTGAAGTACAAGTTTAGAGGATGAATTTTCAGAAACTAAGGTAAGGCTACTGCCCATTTTTTTCCTCTTTAAATACAGGTTTGGGGTGGAGAAATTTGTATATAATTGTCAATAACTCATGGATGGTGATGAATCCTTGAGTTCAATATTCTCCTATTATGCTGAGGGATTTTTGGGGATTGATAGTGGTTGCCTTATGTATATTGTTGTTAGGGGAAGCTTGGGTATCTCGGCAAAAGATGTATAAAGTTGTATTAATGTATAGAAGAAGGGTGTGGTGATTTACCATTTGTGTAAGAGTTGTATGGGCCTACTGTCCGTTAAGTGTTTAGCTTATGTTTTACGAGGACCATAATGTGATTAGCTGCTAACATTAGTTCAATCATGAATTATATTGTAGATAAACACCCCAAAGGGAGGCTGAATCGTGATAGTTGTATTGGTCAGAAAGTAAGGTAAGGCTATTCGATTTCCTATTTCTTTGGCATGAATCCAACACTTATATTACAAAGTAAACTTTCTAAGTTTCCTTGGTAGTGACTGATCCATAGTTGCAGTTTCTACTCCCTAGAGCATTAAAGTGAGTACTCTAATATGAGTTTATTAATAAATGTACGTGCTTACTCTACCAAGTATTAGCATGCAAGGTTTAAACTTGTTTCATCATCAAAGTACCCTTGGCACGTATTCCCCTTATATAAATCAAAATGATTCTAGATTACACATGGTACATATGTTTATATGTTGGATATATAATTTGCCCATATGTTGCCAACTTGCTTCAATTGTCTATTCCATCATATATGTCATCTTTTCACATGTTCATATATTCCCTTTATTGGTTATTACTCCCATTAAGTTAGACTATAATGTTACCTCATAAGATCCCTACTTGCTCTATTGTACATTTTATATGTACTTACTTGGAATATGTATATGTCCTTAAGTTGAATCTGCCCACGTTCTCCCTTGGTTCCACATTCATGTATACCTTGTATTTGATATTAGTTAGTGAGTATTTAGATATCATATAGAGTTCAAATCTCTTGGCTGAATGTTAAATGTCTTCACTTGATATGTGCTTCAATTTGAGATGTCAAAATACTTACTGAGTCATATAAGCTCCTAAGTATTACGTTGATGTCACATTGCTTCCCATGTCATTGTTATTATCGTAAGTCCATATTCATATGTATTCTACTATTGATCCATAGTTCCAAATCTCAACCATGATTATGACCACCACAACAACAATCTCGAAAGAGTTATGATCATCAAAAGAACTATCTCAAAAGAGTTATGAACATCAAAACAACAATATCAATTATTAAAGAATCTAATTGAAGAAATTTGTATAATTATGGGTGGCAGCCCAGGGGCAAATGCCTAGCATGGGTCGATCCCAATCGGTATAGAAAAGTGGCAGCTCAGGGGCGAAAGCCTAGCATGGGCCGATCCCAATTTGTGAAATTATGAGGACAGCATCCCAAGGGTTAAAATGCCTAGTATGGGTCATCCTCTTCTACCGCTGATCATCTGGTCATTTGTATCATATGTCTTATCAAGATTAAGTGCGAGACTTGCTTAATACAGAGGTGGCCTTTTCCACTCGAGAGCAGATTTTCTCTTTCTATCAACTAATTTTCTATGGTCGAGAGGATCCCCAATTCTGGATTGATCCGCTGGACCTCGAGGCCATAGTCAAGGGCCACCTTGAACCAAAGGAATTTGATCCTTCCGCTCTCGGGGAGGTCTTAAAAAGTCTCTTTACCGAGAGGCATAATTCTCCCTTCTATGAGGATGTTAAGACCGCTCAAGCAGACCATTTCCGGGGCTTTTTAAAACAAAAGCAGCAAGCCCGAGTGGAAATGCAAGAAAGGCTTAACTCTCATACTGAATGGGAATATCTCTCGAAAAGGATGACCTCCTTAGCGGAAGAAAACCGCGCTCTACGTGAAAAAATAAGCATTCTCGCCAGGAAAACCCCATAAAATTCGTCTTTGTTGTCTTGTTGTCGTGTCGATAACACATAGAAAAGTAAAGAAAAGATTGTAACATACATGATTCCACAAGTATAAGCAAATGTGGTCTCAAATCCTTATCTATTTGTATTTGGTTTCACTTGAACTCTCAATTTACACATGGTTGTATTATACCTTACATATTCAATACATTCTTTCGTACTGACGTTCCTCATTGGGGACGCTGCATTTCATGTTGCAGGTACAGGTACTCATCTAGTAGATCTCCCCAATAGAAGCACATCATACTCAGGGGTTGTTGGTGAGCTCCAGGCTGATTTGGGGCTTTACCGAGTCTTTACTATGTGTATTTTCATACTGGTACAGTCATGGATTCCAGTAGAGGCTTTGTAGACATTGTAAAGCTATCATCTGCATTTATAGTTTTACTTGTCACATGTATCGATTCAGCTAGTCGACATGTGTTGTATATGTAGCTTCTTATTAGTAAATTTATCTGCATAGTAGTTCAATTTCTCATTATAGGTCACTTGTAAAACATGTGTTCATATGGTACTTGTCTGCCTCACCTTGGGTTAGGGGTATGACAAAAGTGGTATCAGAGCAGTTCGTCCGAGGGAGTCTACAAAGTCGTGTCTAGTATAGCCTTACTTATGAATGTATTGCGCATCACATTTATAATTAGGGGGTTGTTTGGACATTTAGGAAATGTTACCTTCTTTCATAATCCAGATCGTGTGATAGAGAGAAGTTAAGAAGTTAATTTCCACTTGTACCTGATCATGTTATTCATATAGTTCTTATGATGGTTAAGGTTAACGGTAGCTAAAATGTCAACATGCAACCTACAAAAAAGGATTTGAAGTTATCAAAATTTAGACTAGATTGAGCTCATTTTATTCGACCGTCCCACTCCACAATGTATGTAAAGGTTTTTATGTTATTTGCATTTTAAGTTGCATTTGTACCATTTGTATCACGTTGGTTCAATTGAGAAGGACATATTATGGTTATCCATATGCTTAAAAAATAATGGGTTACCTTGTTACATATATGAGTTGTAGCATTTCCAAGCACATCTTCTTAGGAGGATGTAACCAACTATTGAGTTCTATATTTCTTTCATATTTATAGGATCTATTCCTATAGAGGACACTCATTCTTAGTCTGTGCTATACATAAAATTTTTGGCATTACACATGTACTCGAAATTGATGTTGTTGAACCAGTTTCTTTTAGTTGGAAGAAGACAGTGGCACAATCTGATAGGTGAATGTATATGTGCAATAATGTTACTATAGATACCCCTAATTGTCTGACAAGGCCAAATTCTCACCATATATCATCCCAAATATGTTAATAGTTGGTTATAAAACTTAGGGACAAGTGTGCCAATTGTTGAAAATGATATATGTAAGGTAGTTCCTATTATGATCTATGTTTTGGCTATAGAGGATTAGTATGTGACTGAAGGGTAAGTTTAACAAAAGGAAAATTGATTGGTTAGACCTAAGTTGTGATTAGTCAGGTTGTACATAGTGGGATTAGAGTACGTGAAGCTACTAGTTTTGATTAAAAGGTACTTGTTAGATAGGAAGCATGTAAGAATGAAGCTTGAATTACACGGATCGAATATGTACGTAGAGCTTCTAGTTAGAAAGAGATGGGATATATCAAATTCCCTAAACATAGGAGTAAGGGTGATCTGAGGATGCTATAGAGGAGTGAGATAGGTGATTATGAAATATGGGTTTCTAAGTGTATGAGGCAATAAAAATGGTATCAACTCTTCAACACTAACGAGTTATAATGGCGCACCCGGAAACAACTTTGTTAACCTTTGTTAGACAAAGAAGTCATTTTAGTATTGATTCAAGTCTTGATATTTGGTCTTGATAACAACAAGAAAAAAGAGGGGAATAGAAAGGTTACCTAGATAGAAGATACATGGACCTAGTTCATCTACAACATTAGTACAAAAGAGAAGTAGAGCATTATACACATGTATAGACTTCCACCAAATTAAATAGAGCTACTACAAGATTCATTTAATATATGCCTGCAGTAATTCATCAATCATAGTCCAATTAAGGAAGAGAAAAAATTGATCATATGCTAGTTGTTCTTATTTGCTATCTTGCATAGGAAAAGAGTCGGAGCACCCTCACTTGTTATGAAAAAATCTATTAGTGTGACCAGACCTATCTAGTTAAACCCAAAGCGACTATCTCTAAGACGTTATGAATCATGATATAACTTTATAGGTACCTGACATTTACTTGTTATTAGAGTTCATGTCTTATGGTGCGTTCAAGCTTCACTATTTATTTTCTATTATGACCTTCAAAATGCACCAGACATTGAGTGTGATGTAACACAAGCTAGTAATGAAGGCAAAGTTGACCTCGGCCTCCTACTCCAAAAGATGAACTATTGAGGATTTTTTTTTCTATCTTAACTGTAGTATTTATATGGACCTAGATGGAAGCCAAGTCCCAATAGTAAAACACCTATAAGAATACTTAGGAGATTGAAGGAAGTAGATGGGGAAATCAATTGTATGTGCTTTGAGGTGAGTAAGGAATATGAGCAGAACTATCGCATATGTGGCTTAACGCTTAAGACAGCGTGTTTGACCTTAATATGGTAGAGTGGTTCTATATGATATCTCATAGTTTCCAATGATGGTTTGTTATATAATTATACATGTTGCATGTTTTATAACTTATCTATTTGCATGTCATTTACCCTTTGTGGATTACTTTATCACATGTTACCTAATGTCATCGAATGCTTGCATGTAAGTGTTATCCTCTTCGAAGCACCCTTGTTTATTGCTATATGTTTTCGTAGGACCTTTTCCATACATGTTATTTATTGCACTAGTTACTTTCCTCATGTCACTTGTCCATATGGTGTGGGTACTACATGCTAATTGATCATATGATATGGGCAAAATTAGTGCGCGTGGGTTATATGACTCGCATATCACTTGTTTACATGTCATATGCATTATAAACTATTTCTATATATATTACATGCCTCGTAACCTACTTGCTTAAACATTACAGGCCTTATAGCTTTTCTAGCCATGTGTCATGTGCTCACTTGCTCATATTTCATATTTGTACTTATTGACATGTTAGTACATCTATCCATGCGATATAACACACTTGCTCAATGTGATTTGTGTTTTGTAGTTCATTTTCTTATATGTCTACATGTCATATAGTCTACTTGCTTATATATTATATATTTCGTAGCTTTAGTACTCATGCATCATATGCTCATCCAGTCTATTTCCTACATTTCTTATAATTCATTCGCTCACACGCTACCCTATGAACCATATGCGCGCGTACACCATATATTTCTATAGCTTAATGCCAATATATTACGTGCTCCCTTTTGTGCTAATCTGTCTATGTGTCATACCCAATGTGTACTTATTAATATGTATACCATGCCCTTCTGTGCTTATTGACTTGATTTTTGAACATTTTGGGAAAACATTTATGTGTATCATTACGTAGTGAAGATTTTGACCAAAAAATGTTTGGCATATATGTAAATTTTATCACAACCATAGATAAATAACTTAGCATAATGGCTTACCCGTGCGGCATAAAATTTTAGAGTTTATATTAATAGCTATGCATTCTTATAAGACTCGCCTTTGAAAAGCGTCATACGATAAAAGATAAGGGAAAGTAGAGCCCCGATAAATTAGGCCTATGATTTTATGTGTCAGTTCCATATAAAAAATTGGGAGATACTATAGTAATTCTTGATTATTAATGCCCGGAAGCTAAGCACAAAAGGTGTAACCTCCATTGAAGTATTGTGGAAGGACTAGAATATAACATAAGATACTTGGGAATAGAAGATGGTAGAGATCCTAAATACCCCTCCTCATTCTAAACATAAACATAAGGTAAAGTGAACTATCCGTAGATTTTCATGTGACCCGATTAAGTTGACATCGATGGAAGTATTTAAACTTGAGATCATAAGTTGGTATTTGAGTCTAAAGTTTAAAGTGACATAGTGTATATAAGTTTTAAGTTAAGTTGAAGGTATTAAGGTCTAGAAATGGAATAAAATATTGAGGTGCTTGCTTGACTTAACTAAGCTAGTAAGTGACAAGTAGGTGCATCACCTACTTTGACTTATTGACCAGCCCAAAGGACCAAGTATGTGCATCACCTACTAAAACTCGTTTGACTATGTTATTGGGCCAAGTACACTACCACCTACTTGCATTGATATGGCCCAAGTTGATTAGAAGAATAAAGGGAAAATGGGCATCCAAGGCCCAATATTTTTAAGTCCAAAAAGGTCCAAGTGGAAAGTCCAAGTAGGTGGGTCACCTACTTGACAATATATCGCCCAAAATTGGCCAAGAAAGTCGGCCAATGCACCTCCTTTTTAAAGGGATAAAGATCAGATCTTTTGCTTCATTTTTAACTTGCAAATTTCAGATTTATTAAGTTTCTATCTTGGTCTTTTTTGGCTTAACACATCAGCCCTAAAATACCTTAGAGTTCTTGAATATTGTCCCCCTTTTAAAGTAAAAGTTTGAAGGAGAGTTTAAGTTCTTGAAGTACAATTTTAGAGGATGAATTTCCAGAAACTAAGGTAGGGCTACTGCCCATTTTTTTCCTCTTTAAATACAGGTTTGGGTGGAGAATTTTGTATATATTTGTCAATAACTCATGGATGGTGATGAATCCTTGAATTCAATATTGTCCTACTATGCTGAGGGATTTTTGGGGATTGATAGTGGTTGCATTATCTATATTGTTTTTGGGGGAAGCTTGGGTATCTTGGCAAAGGAAGTAAGAAGTTGTATTAATGTATAGAAGAAGGGTGTGGTGATTTACCATTTGTGTAAGGGTTGTATGGGCCTACTGTCCGTCAAGTGTTTAGCTAATGTTTTACGAGGACCATAATGTGATTAGCTGCTAACATTAGTTCAATCATGAATTATATTGTAGATAAACACCCCAAAGGGAGGCTGAATCGTGATAGTTGTATTTGTCAGAAAGTAAGGTAAGGCTATTCGATTTCCTATTTCTTTGGCATGAATCCAACACTTGTATTACAAAGTAAACTTTCTAAGTTTCCTTGGTAGTGACCGATCCATAGTTGCAGTTCCTACTCCCTAGAGCCCTAAAGTGAGTACTCTAATATGAGTTTATTACTAAATGTACGTGCTTACTCTACCAAGTATTAACATGCAAGGTTTAAACTTGTTTCATCATCAAAGTACCCTTGGCACGTATTTCCCTTATATAAATCAAAATTATCCTAGATTATACATGGTACATATGTTTATATATTGGATATACAATCTGCCCATATGTTGCCAACTTGCTTCAATTGTCTATTCCATCATATATGTCATCATTTCACATGTTCATATATTCCTTTTATTGGTTATTACTCCCATTGTGTTAGACTATAATGTTACCTCACAAGATCCCCACTTGCTCTATTGTACATTTTATATGTACTGACTTGGAATATGTATTCGTCCTTAAGTTGAATTTGTCTACGTTCTCCCTTGGTTCCACATTCATGTATACCTTGTATTTGATATTAGTTAGTGAGTATTTAGCTATCATATAGAGTTCAAATCTCTTGGTTGAATGTTAAATGTCTTCACTTGATATGTGATTCAATTTGAGATTTCAAAATGATTACTAAGTCATATAAGCTCTTAAGTATTACATTGATGTCACATTGCTTCCCATGTCATTGTTATTATCGCAAGTCTATAGTCATATGTCTTCTACTACTGGTCCATATTTTCAAATCTCAACAATGATTATGACCAGCAAAACAACAATCTCAGAAGAGTTATGATCATTAAAAGAACCATCTTAAAATATTTATGAACATCAAAACAGCAATCTCAAAGATTAAAGAATCTAAGTGAAGCAATTTATATAATTATGGGTGGCAGCCCAGGAGAAAATTCCTAGCATGGGTCGATCCTAATTTGTATAGAAGGATGGCAGCCTAGGGGCGAAAGCCTAGCATGGGCCGATCCCTATCGGTATAGAAGGGTGGCAGCTCAGGGGCAAAAAGTCTAGCATGGGCTGATCCCAATTTGTGGAGTTATGAGGATAGTATCCCAGGGGTTAAAATGCTTAGCATTGGTCATTCTCTTCTACCACTGATCAACTAGTTATTTGTATCATTTGTCTTATAAAGATTATAACGCATTGAAAAGTAAAGAAAAGAATATAATATACAGGATTCCATAAGTATAAGCAAATGTGGTCTCAAATCTTTATTTATTTGTATTTGGTTTCACTTGAGCTCTCATTTTACATATGGTTGTATAATTCCTTACATATTTAGTACATTCTTTTGTACTGATGTCCCTCATTGGGGATGCTGCATTTCATGCTGCAGGTACAGGTATTCAACTAGTAGATCCCCCCAATAGAAGCACGTGATACACAATGGTTGTTGGTGAGCTCCAGGTTGATTCGGGGCTTTTACGAGTCTTTACTATGAGTATTATCATAGTGGTACGGTCACGGATTCCAATAGAGGCTTTGTAGGCATTGTAAAGCTATCATTTGTATTCATAGTTTTACTTTTCACATGTATTGGTTCAGTTAGTCGACATGTGTTGTATATGTAGCTTCTCATTAGTAAATTTATCTACATAGTAGTTCACTTTCTCATCATAGGTCACTTGTAAAACATGTGTTCATATGGTACTTATCCGCCTCACCTTGGGTTGGGGTATGACACATACACATATATGTATTTTCTAATAAATAAATATTTGTGATAACATATTTTCAAATAAATAAAGAACACTAATGAAAGAAGTGAAGCTTCAAAAATGCCTTGTAGCCTCATATTCATAAATGGGGTGTGCTTCACACTCATGAACAAGACTTTACTTGGTGTGACTTGTCAGACATCCTTGGACCTTTTCTAAAACCTGATGCTTTGAATACCAAGTTTGTCACGACCTAAAGTACATCCTAGACGTGACATGGAGAATAGGACCCTGAGAGATTCTAAACAGGTCGCTTGACATAAACATGATGTAAAATATAATTTAAGAGATATTGTCAATATAAGTCTAGAATCATAAGATGACATACATGATACCAATTGAGTACATAAAAAATATGTGAAAAACTACTAAGTCTGACATAAGCCTTCTACTATCATAGATATTGTGACTAGGACAAACTCCTAAGTCATGAACATAATCCGAAACTGAAAAGAAAATAAAACTCAATAAAACTATCTATGACTTTGTCCTCGAATCATGAGGACTCACTAATCCAAATAATGAAAGCTGAGAAATCCCAATCTAAGCACCGTCCGGGAGGAGAAGTGTTGGACCCTATACTATGAGACATTATAGACACAAATATGCATTAGTATGGTGAATGTACTATGTATGGAAAAATATGTATAAATATAAACATGATATCATCATGAGTTAGAAACATGAATATGTAAGACCTAGTAAAGACATGAGAAAGTTTAAAAGTCAATTTCATAAACGTATACAATGTTAATGCATCTTAAAATTATAAAGAAAACTTTCATAAAAAACATTGAGAAAAAACATAGTTCATTTATGATATATTTAGTGTTAATAAAAAATAAGACCATGTGAGCTATAAAATAGAATCTTGCATGATCCCCACACCAAAAAGGGAAATCTACTTGTTAAGGTATGACTCTGTCTCATTCACTAATGTTATGGTGGATCCACTAACTAGGTCATTTATGACAATCCTACGGGGAACGTAGTTAGGGACAAGGAGATTGCTTTTAGATACCTGACCTCTACTAACGGGAGAGCCTCTATCTCACTGTTCTATCAGTGTTAAGTAAATCCCAACAGAAAAGACATAATCACCTCAAAATACTTGGAAAGACACAATTAAGACTCCTAATCAAATCATAAGTCATAATAAAGTAGATCTTTTAAAAAATATGATTTCATAAAACCTTCATAATAGACACCTACCTTTATAAGCATTTAAATCATGATTTCTTTCAAATGAGAGAAAACATTTCACAAATCTTTGATACTTATCTTAAAAGTATCCTTTTGTCATAAATCACTCTTTCCTAAAATATGCATAAATTCTTAATCAAATTCATGATCATAGTTCATAAGTTCACAAGCATTGTTCATAATTCATGTTATTAAAGTAGGCATAGGCATGAGTCTATATGAAATCAATTGAAGATCGTGTAGTTTAATCAAATAATGCATAAAAAGATTGAATATAACCAATTGAATCATAATAAATAGAACACAAGGAGATTTGCATGAACCCTAATGGAATTGAGTGAAATCAACTTAGGAAATTGAGAATCTTTGGGACTCAATGGATGAAAGGGGTCCATTGGTGAATTTCCACATACCTTGATAATGAAAGCCCTAAGAATTCAAAGAGAATGAGACATTGAACTTGAAACTCTAACTTTCATTTTTAGAGCTCTTGAGAGAATTTGAAGAAGAGGGGATTTTGAGAGTTTGAGTGAATGGGAGGGAATGGGTTAGGTTTTGAAGAGTAAAAACTATTATAGTTATAATTATAGTGCCAAAACGATGTAGTTTAGGGGTTAAATGGATACAAAAAGACCAAAAGACCCTTAATCAAAATTTGTCGGACATGGTTTACGACTTTGACCTGCTTTCTATGGACCATACTAGTCAGTCGTAGATCACTTACTAGGACTCAATATGTATGATTGATTCCATGAGATCATCCTACGGCTCGTCCAACATTCAATGGCTCGTAGGCCCCCATCCGTAGAACTTCTATTTATGACCAAAATTTCACTAAGTCTGGATCACTTCTAGGTCCCTTCTATGGTCCATAAAAAGACCCTACGATTCGTCATGTCCATTAATAGGTCAAATATAAGTGACTTGACATTTTCAAAACTCAAAGCAAGTCCTATGACTTCCTTCTTAGGACCCGTCAGACTTCCTACGGCCCGTAGATTGGACTCATAGACAAATTTCAACTTTTCTTTTTTAAACTCAATATCCAATTTATAAGGTGTTACACTATGACACTTTTAAAGTGTGATAGACCAATCAGTTTCAAATATAAAAATTCTCGTAAAAGAAATTGAAATAGGAATAAATGATCCAGATAGTCATAATAATAAGGCAAATGCTTGAAAAAAGTACTATAATATAATGTTTTATGTGGAGATATTTGAGTGAAATCAAATATTGGTGTGAATTTATTATCAAGGACAATTGGTTATATATGGAAATACGAGAAGATTATCTGATATATTTGTATGTGAGGATATTGTCGTTTTATCACATCTACAAGACAGTCAATCATTAATACTTATTTAAGTCATGTCAAGATACTAACAAAGCAAGTGACTCAACACATAAAATATGTGTGATTTTCTTCAATAAGAATAATATAAGACGATATTGCTTGTGTAAGTCAATTGAATAAAGAATATATTGGAGAAAACAAAATAAATTACATTTGTCAAAGTTTATTTTTAGACACAAATTTTAATAATATGTGTACAGGATTGGAATGTGTAGTCTTTGAGAAATAATGTTATGTTTTCATCATGAGGAGTAAATAAGGATTATTTTTTTTTTCTTAGCCAAGTTTTGTCCCATAGGCTTTTTCTGAAAGGTTTTAAACATCGCAATAAACAATGTGTATTAAAAGATATGTGTACTCTTTTTCGTTCCCTGGAATATTTTTCTTACATGATTTTCTCTAGTAATGTTTTAATGAAGCACATTATCGATCAAAACATAGACATTCAAGGGGCTATTATGAAACTTATTATGGATGTCAACTACTCTAGAAATAAATCCTCGACTATTCTTCCCTATAATGATATTAACTTTCACACCTCCATAACCTTCCCATTTGATCTTTCCTCATACTATTTTACACGGTTATTAAGAAATCATTTATAAATTGAATGTAAAATTGATTAATCTATTAATGATTTATTAATAATCGTATAAAACAAAAAGTGTCCATCTTATATGGGACGTATGAAGAAACTTGCATGGTTAATATCATGTTTATAACTAACTTTTTGTATTCCCCTATGTAGAACAATAAATAAAGGCATATAAATTTATATGGTAGATACTTGAAGATTTGAAAAACACTTATAAGAATAAGAAAACTCTCCTTTCTTGTTTACTTTCTTTCTTCATATTGTAACACTTTTATCTTCTTATTATAATACATAATATAATATATTTAAAATTCATATACATAGTGTAATCTTTTGACAAAGGAATGACAATTGACATCGTTAAACAAGAGTTGTTCTATCATTGCTACGACTTTCTTCTTATGACACGTCAAATATCCTACGGCCGTAGGTTGGACTCGTAGACCTCTGTATCAGTGCCAAGATGTAACTTTTCCTTTTCCAAACTCAATTTCAAACTTCTGAGGTGTTACACTATGAAACTTTTAAAGTGTGACAGACCAATCAATTTCAAATATTAATTTCCTTGTAAATGGAGATGAAAGAGGAACAAATAATCAAGATGGTCATAATAATGAGACAAATGCTTTAAAAAACACTATAATATATGCTTTATTTGGAGATATTTGAGTAAAATCAAATATTGGTGTGAATTTATTATCAAATACTATTGATTATATATGCAAATGCGAGAAGATTATTTGATTTTTTGCATGTGAGGATATTGTCATTTTATCACACCCTACAAAACAAGTGACTCAACACATAAAATATGTGTGATTTTCTTTAAGAAGAATATTACAACATTATGTGAAGACGATGTTGCTTGCGTAACTCAATTGAATAAAGAGTATATTGGAGAAAACTAAATAAATTACATTTGTCAAAGTTTATTTTTAGACACAAATTTTAATAAAATGTATACAAGATTGGAATATGTAGTCTTTGAGAAATAATGTTATGTTTTCATTAGGAGAAGTAAAATAAGCATTTTACTCTTTATTTCTTAGCCAAGTTTTGTCCCATAGGATTTTTCAAAGCTTTTTAACATCGCAACAAACAATGTGCATTAAAATATATGTGTACTCTATATCGTTCATTAGATTTTTTTTTCTCACATGATTTTCTCTTGTAAAGTCTTAATGAAGCACATTATCGATCAAAACATTGACATTTAAGGGGGTGTGGGGTGTTATGAAACTTATTGTGGATGTCCACTACTCTAGAAATAAATCCTCCACTACTCTTCCCTATAATGATATTAATGTTAGAATGTATGCGTCAACTATACGTCAACGGACCAGGTTCCTTGACTAAGTAAGAACAATAACTGAAATAAATGTGTTAAAATGAAAGATACAAACAGTTTACATGGAAACCCCCTTGCTCATGGGAGGAGAAAACCATGACTTGTACTCATAGATTTCAACTCAACTCCATTCTCATTAAGGAGCAAAGATTCAGATTACAAGTTCTTGCAATCTAGGGATTTTAACTCTAAATTCCTTCCCCCTCACTGCAACAACTCTGTTTATACGAACAAGCTTCAAAGCAACAACTATGTTTTCCACTAAATCAACTAACACTAATCGATTTAGACTTCACTAACTCACCATAGCTAACTCTAGCTACAATCAAAATCAATGTTGAAGACACGAACTGATCTGATTCCTTTATAACACAGGAATAGATCTACAAGAATAAGCACATAAATATAAACCTACAACAAGTAAGAACAATGACAACTCTATCAGGTCCCTTGTTGTTCTTGAGGAGAATATTTCTAGAGAGAGTGGTTTTTTCTCTTTTCAAACTTTTAGAATTGCAAAAACTAGGTTATGTCCATTGATATGAAGCTTATATATGCTGGACACAAAACCCTAGAAGCAATGCTATTGGTTGACGGTCCTGCCACTCTGCACCAGACGCGCACCACCTCCTACAGATAGCAGGGTGTGCAGAGTACTTTTTTCAGCTGTCCTTTTCTCGTACGAGATCACCATTTTCACATGGAATTGGGTCCCCTTATCAGATCCCATGCTTTCACATCTTCATAATCTTCCCCTTTGATCTTTCCCCATAGTATTTTACACGGTTATTAAGAAATCATTTATAGATTGAATGTAAAGTTGATTAATTTATTAATGATTTCTTAATAATCGTGTAAAATAGAAAGTATTCATCTAATATGAAACGGCTGGAGTAACTTTCATAATTCATGTCATATTTATGACTAACCTTTTGTATGCCTCTATTTATGTAGAACTACAAATAAATGAATATAAATTCATATTAGAGATACTTGAAGATTTGAACAACACTTACAAGAATTAAAAAACCTCTCATATCTTGTGTACATTCTTTCTTCATATTGTTACACTTTTATCTTCTTATTTTATAATATATATATAATATAATTATTTTTTAAAATTTATATATAGTGTAATTTTTTGACAAAAAAATGACAATTGACATCGTTAAACAAGAGTTGTTCCATCATTGCTACACTTTTTTCAACTGCTGAAATTAGTTTTTAGTACTACTAAAAAATTCTTATTTTTCTTCATTACAATTTGACTAAACACATTAAATTTTTAATACTTTTTGACTTCCCAAAAGCTTGATCAAATAGATTTTAAAGCTCTAGGTTGGCCAAGATACCAATTGTGAGCTAATTAATCCTAACTCTTAAGTTCTTATAGAAAATTCCAAAGTTGCTAGTCTAGCTGATAATTAAAAAATTGTCAATAATATGTGGATACCTACTAGTAGCACTTGTAAGTTTGGCCTTGCTATAACAACTTGAATTGCACGTTGTGATAAATTGAATTCAAAGCTTGGAGTCTAGAAATTGGACGTAAGTCATGTTTTGGGAAAGAGAGATACATTTGAATTCAAAACTAATATTTGAGCCATTCCTTGTAGTTATTATTATTGTGTCCAATATAGATCTGGCACTAAATATAATTTTCGTCACTAAAATTAAATAATTAGTGACGAATTTCATGTTATAGCTAATAATATTATAGCTATATATCATATTTGTTGTATTGTGTCATATCCCCTCATGATGTGTATTTCTTAATATCCTTTAATTTGTTGGCTGCTTAAATGTGAGTTTTACATGGAATGATTCTAATTATTTGTAGATCGAGTATAAAGAAAGATGTTATACGCAAGCATCGTCCATATATTAGTATAAATATTATAGTTTTTTCAATAATATAAACTCATCGTGTATCTATTTATTTTTTATGATAAAAATAAAGATATTTATATAGATTTGTTTTTTTCCCAAATCAACTCATGATAAGAGTGACAGACACGAAAACAAGTAGGCAAATAGTTTTGAATATGTATTATTTTTTAATTTATTATACAATAAATCCTTTTTTTTTAATACAATAAGAGTCAAATGTATAGCTGGATATAGAGGAAGAAAAGAACAATTTATCTTACTATTCATAGTATTCAATTGATCTTCATCCAAAAGGGCTTTATGTTACTACTCAACTCATCTCGAGATAAACAAATTTAATTTGATTGAATTGAATCATAACCATCATTGAATAAACCCATTTTAATCAATTCAAATTGGCATTAAAATTGATGTCCCTGTCAGACTGTCACATTCTAAGTAACCTTTTTAAAAAAATTATTATCATTAATATTAGAATAATAATAATAATAATGCATTAATTTAATTGTCTACAAAACTAAAATAGTTATTCATAGACTTGTTCCGTTTGAAAAATCAAGAGATAATTTATCTTTTTGTGTATATTTTATTTTTATCCTTGCTATTAAGTATTATTCAATATCTAATATATTTCTCAAAATATTAAATTTAATATATTCAAAAGATATGTAGTAATAAAATTAGATTGATGTCTAAGTTAAGCATCAGAAGGTGGAATACAGAGATAGTCTCAATTTAAGTATTTCAATTTAATTGAATATGCACTTTTTAATAAAGAAAATTTTAAAATTTTGTTATTCTAAATTAAAATATATATATATAATTTTTAAAATATTAAAATTGGAAAATTTATCAGAAAACAGAAAAGATATTTAAGAAAACACTTAAATTGAGACGAAATATTTGATAAGTGTTGGCCACGTTTCAATTGGAGTCCCAAATAATTAAGTAAAGAGAGTATAAAAGTCCACAATGTGGAAAGCTGAACGAAATATCACTTCCTTATAATGTTTAATGATGGGTTACAAAATGTCGTTTCCTAAAATATTAAAATACTTAAATAGATATTTAACAACATAATTTGATGGCTCATGAAGCGTTTTGACAAGGATGTATACAATAGGACGTATAAATCCCAATAATCATCCACTAATACTATTTGAAGATGTTTAACAATATTTATCCATTTTATAGAATTAATGGATAATTTTATACTTATAGTTCTTAATTTATCCTTATCATTGTTACATTTTTCAAGATACCGTATTCATTATATTCAATGGGTGATATAGTAAAATTACCCTTCTATTTATAATTTCTTAAGAAGTGTGTAAAGTCAATAATGGACATATATTGTTGGACAGAGAGAGTAAGTTGTAATATAATATTAGATCATAAAAAGAGAAGTATTGAAAGCACTCTTAGACTTGACACAAAGTATTAGTTTCATCTTTGAACTATTGACAGTCTAAAAAATACCTCTTTACTTGACTAACTGAATTTAAATACACCTCCATTCTTGCAACATGAGTGAAATAGACCCCTAAATTCTCGCTAAGTTTACAGGTGTTTTTCAACACTTCTCTCAGTTTTTATTAAGAGTTCCATGCTCCTATAAGAGCTTGTGACCATTTGCTATGTCTTGTTGTAAATCAAACATGAAACTAAATTTAGTTAGTTTTTGGAAAAAAATTTAGTTAGTCAAGTAGAGAGGTGTTCTTAAGGCTGTCAATATTTCAGGAATGAAACTAATAATTTGTACCAAATACAGGGGTATTTTCAACACTTTTCATTGTGGACTCATATAAGGATGTTGAATAGACAGTTGATGTCTTAGACTCGTATCTTTCGTCGCTACTGATTCGATAAGCTACGTGTCCGTTGCACGAAGAACTGCATTCGGTCCCCCAAACTTACTTACTCGTGGCAACCTTCTTGTCGTCAAACGACCTATAACTCTAGTCACTACTCCTTTGGGGTTAGAAAGTAAGCCCCACAACCCAAAGCGACGAAGAACAAATAGAATTTGTTACAAATGCTGGCTAACGGGGTATTCCTGCAAATGAGAACATAGTAATAAAGAATGTAATAGCCAATATAGGATTGATTTAGGCTAGAGCATCCAAATTAGCTATATATTTGACACGGGGATAATTCAACAAGAAGATTCAAACCAGACCCTTGAGATAACAACCTATACCATAGAATAACCCTACAGAGCCCAAATGAAAGGCCGTCATCCATCATAGGCTAGTGTAACATACAATAATGTGAAATCCAGAAAGGGAAGGGGCGATGAATGCCAAATATCAAGCAAATCGAAAAAGTGAGTTTCCATGGAGTGTGTTTAGTACTTCCCTTTAATCTAGAAGCACTTAGTGAGCCTTCAACAATGCCCTTCCTGGCCTCTTCTTTGAGTTGACCGAAGGCGGCGGGTGGACGAACATCTTGCAATAAAGAATGTTCTCCTACTCACAAGGACTGACTCTTGTTGGTGCGATCAACCACAAAAAGTCAATAATAAAGAATATGTACTCCTCGAACCATAGCTCCCACTATGGTTTGATACGATATGGTTTGATTGGTCCAGCCTTTAGAAACTGTCTTCTCTTTAGGCTCACGTATTTAAGTAATTCGCCTCGTTCACGGTTTCCACACTATATTTCATTTTAAAATATTATTTTTTATCAAAAAAAATAAAAATGTATTTCTTCATTAACCCACT
>JAJOOR010016697.1:0-20831 GCA_036250505.1 Solanum acaule
TTCAAAGGATTTCTTTACATAATTGCTTGTCAAAGTATAACAACATTCCTTTAAATATGATTAAGACATATTACAATGTCTTAATTGTTTCATGAGATTCATACTAACCGAATTACTTTGTCTTAGGCATAGTTATTTGTTTAGTCCTAGTTTATTATTTCTTGTAAGGGGAGAGTCTCCTTTATTTATGTATTATTAGTAACTTTGTATTAAGGGAGGAGTCCTCTCTAGGTGCTTAGTTTAAATAATACTTCTTATTGTATAGGGTGGAGTTGACTAACCTTAGTAGGTAGGTTGACTCTTACCCAACCATAGGATTGGAGGTAAGGTATATGTTCCCCTCCTTGTATATTTGTTTTATATATGATAAGGCCTGGGGGTGTTGCTCAGCCCCTGACCCCCCCAAGGGTCGTTCCAAAAAAAAAAAAAAATTCATGTTTCGCTTGAAGAAACTTGAAAACCATCACAAACAAAAGAAATAAACAAAATTTTTGCCCCAGTTTTCACTGGAAGTGTTTATCCTAGGAGAAAAAAAAACGGTATCAGACTAAGAAGTGTTTATCCTAGGAGAAAGTAACCAAATCCCATTATGTAGGAGGGTCTTGCTATCCCCATTGTCCAGGAGGGTCCTGCTAGGGTCCTACTAGGATCCTGCTACTCTAATTCCCATTGTTTAGAAGGGTCCTTCTAATCTAATTCTCATTATTTAGGAGGGTCTTGCTAATCTAATTCCCATTGTTTAGGAGGGTTCTGCTACTCTAATTTCCATTGTTTAGGAGGTTCCTGCTACTCTAATTCCCATTGTTTATGAGGGTCCTGCTACGCTAATTCCCATTGTTTAGGAGGGTCCTGCTACGCTACTTCCCATTGTTTAGGAGGGTCCTGCTACTCTAGTTCCCATTGTTTAGGAGGGTCCTGCTACTCTACTTCCCATTGTTTAGGAGGGTCCTGCTACTTTACTTCCCATTGTTTAGGAGGGTCCTGCTATACTAATTCCCATTGTTTAGGAGGGTCCTGTTACGCTAATTCCCATTGTTTATGAGGGTCCTGTTACGCTAATTCCCATTGTTTATGAGGGTCCTGCTACTCTACTTCCCATTGTTTAGGAGGGTCCTGCTACTCTACTTCCCATTGTTTAGGAGGGTCCTGCTACTCTAGTTCTCATTGTTTAGGAGGGTCCTGCTACGCTACTTCCCATTGTTTAGGAGGGTCCTGCTACGCTAAGTCTCATTGTTTATGAGGGTCCTGCTACACTAATTCCCATTGTTTAGGAGGGTCCTGCTACACTAATTCCCATTGTTTAGGAGGGTCCTGCTACTCTAGTTCCCATTGTTTATGAGGGTCCTGCTACGCTACTTCCCATTGTTTAAGAGGGTCCTGCTACGCTACTTCCCATTGTTTAAGAGGGTCCTGCTACGCTAATTCTCATTGTTTATGAGGGTCTTGCTACACTAATTCTCATTGTTTAGGAGGGTCCTGCTACACTAATTCTCTTTGTTTATGAGGGTTCTGCTAAACTAAATCATCAAATACAATTACCATAACACATTATTTTTTATTTTTTTAAATAGTTTTTTATTTTTATTTTTTAGATTAGAGAATGTTTATTCTAAAAGAAAAAAATGAAAAATAACTGCCTCAAACTAGAAAGTGTTTATCCTAGGATACATAAAATAAATAAATAAATATAATAATAATATTAATAACGGTCTAGGACAAGGAAGTGTTTATCCTAGGAGAAAATGAGAAATAAATGTCTCAATCTAGGAAATGTTTATCCTAGGAGAAAAAATGCATGTAATTTTTATTTTTATTTTTGCAATAATGTTCACAAATTTAAGTCTTTCATTTTTCTTTTTAATGGCAGTCGATTTGTGGCATTTGACTTTGAGGATAGTTTCTTCTATTGTTGCCATGTTTGAAGCTAATTTTAGCTTTGAGATAAACTGTTTTCGTTTGCTAGTCAGCTCACTTTGATAATCTTGAAACATCTCTAGCTGTTCAAAACTTCCAACTTCATACTTGTTATATTGTTTTCACCCTCCAACAATCATTGAATCTTGTATTCATATAAATTCTCAAAATTTGTCAATTATTGGCAAGTTACTATGCATATCAATATTTCTTGAATCATGTCACATTTGAGGGGATGACCAAACTTAGCTTTGTACCATTGAAAAGATAGTAGATATTTTGAAATCATTTTTTGCTTGCTTTAATGAAGACTAACCAAGGGAAAAAATGAAACCGAATTGAGCGATACAAAATAAAAAGAAGGAAAGTAAAAAATAAAAATTGACCTTTAAGAGAAAAAAATGGAAATAAAAAGAAACTCATTTGAGAGTGATGGTCAATTCTAATGATCATGACATGCATGTGAGATTAAATGGCTTGATTTATCCAATCAATCTAAACTTTATCTTTGTCAAACTTTCAACCTTCTGAAGTCAGACTTTTATAATCCAACTTTTGCACTAGATTCATACCTCACATTTGACTTGTGGTGCCTCGAAAGGTTTTTCACCAATAACCTCTCTCATTTTGTATGTCTCTCACTCACATCGTCTTATAGTGCCCTAAGGGTTTTCACCAATAAGACTCTCTCATTTTTCACTTTCCCTCAACACAAATGATGCCTTATAGTGCTTTCGAGAATTTTCATCAATAAGATTTCCTCATTTTTCGCTCCTTATGCGAGGGACGTGACATTTTTCCTTATATGATAATCAACACTGAAAGCTTGCTTGACTTGTCATTGTTAAAAATTGATCAGAAGGTCTTTATTTGGATTGTAACGTGGCTTTTAGATAGGGTTACAAAGAAAGGGTGAAAGCTCAGATATAATACTTATAAGACGGTTAAGACTTACGACTTTTGGAATTGACTCTAAATAAACAAATAAACAAAATAATAATAATAATAATTATTATTATTATTTTTGCCCCAGTTTTTGTGATGAGGATCTTAGAGATTCTTTTCTTGGTTGGACCGAACCTCAGAATAAGGTTGCCAACGTATCTTGTCAAAGCAAGAATCATGTCGAACGTAGTTCAGGAAGTTTGTTCTTTTGTTGTTATTGATTTTTTCAACCCTTTTTTTTTACTCATTTTAGTGACTTCTATTTTTTTTTCTTTTTTTTGAAGTTGTGACTCTCTTTTTCCTTTTTTGAATTTGTGACTTTTTTTTCTTTTTCTTTTGACTGTATTTTGATTCCAAAAGAGGGGTATGAAAGAGAATAAATTTAAGGCTCAAAAGGGATAGCAAAGGATTACACAGTGTTTGAATAGTAGAATGACATGTCTTCGTCATATCAATTATTAATAATGACAAATACAAGCATGCCTTTTAAGATGTGAAGTGAAAATCATATATTATCTCTTTGCAACGTATGCATTAATGGATATGTATATCAGCTTGAAATCTCCATTTGAGTAATACCTTCTTGACAAAAAATGACATACGTCAATTTAAATGAAACTTATTATTTTAATCATTTTCGATACTAAAGGACGTATCAAGGTATTTAAGTCATTCATTTTCTCGAATGTATTTATTTTTTGACTTCTATGGTCTATTCATTTCATGGCTAGATATAATCTTAAGATCTTACCAAATCCTCTTGCATATCATGTCACAAAAATTGAATTAAAAAGAAATGTATGTGGAAAGCCAAATAGAATGGGTCACTTTGACACAAAATAAAGATTATATTAAGATAAAAATAAATAAATAAATAAATAAAAACTCAATGACAAGACAACAAACTAAATTTTAGGTTACAACTCTATAATAACCCAAACTACGACAAGACTCAACAAACAAACACATAAGAGAAATGATAGAAATGTTTGACTTACTAAAATAAAAAAATAAAAAAGAATTGCATAGCAGAAATGATGACAAAATAAACTATCCATACACTCTTTTTTTAGAGAAAAGAAGAGTGTATCCCAATCACCAAGCTTGACTTCTTAGCCACTACTTTGCACGCTAGCCTTCATGAAAGCTCCAACAATTTCAATTGTCTTTTCCTGAGAATTGCAATAATTGTCGTATTCTTTGTCATCACATATCATTTCGATGAAGTGTATATCATTATGCGCCGGTAGAGGATTCTTAGTAACATTTGGGAGGTCATCATTTTGAACCACAATCATCTTTGTTTGAATCATCTCTTCCACCTTTCTTCTTAAATTTCGACAATCTTCAGTACTGTGCCCTGGAGCATCAGAATGGTATGCACACCGTATTGTAGGATTGAAACCTTTTGCATGTGGATCCACGTAATTTTGAGAAATTGGCTCTATCATATTCAAACGTTTCAATTTTTCAAATACACTTGTGTAAGACTCTCCAATTGGTGTGAAATTGTCCATAGGTATTTGACCTCCCTCAAATCTCTGTCTTGGACGGGGATTATAAGGTGCTCGAAAATTTTGAGGAGAAGGACGAACATTTTGATTTGTTGGTGCTCTCCATTGAGGATAGTTTGGTGGATATGCATATGGTTGTGCACCATAGACTACATATTGAGGTGGGACAATAGAGTATTGTGTATCTTGCATGGAGAGATAGTGATGAAATTGAGGTGGTGCATATTGATAAACTGGACCCATTGGACCCTTTTGTGTGTCTGACACAACATTTACTACATCCTCTTTCATTTTCTTTCCCCCAAGATTTCCTGATCCATTTTAATCACCTGTGTTGTAGCTTTCAAGGCAGCTTGACTTACAATTTTTCCAGACTTGATGCCATTTTCCACCATTTCACCAATCTTAATAACTTCAGCAAATGTTTTTCCAACAACGGAAAGTAAATAATGAAAGTAGTCTGGTTCCTGCGTTTGAAGTAAAACATCAATCATTCCAGACTCTTTCATTGGCGGCTTAACCCTAGCAGCTTGCTCCCTCCACCTAATAGCATATTCACGAAAATTTTTGGTGGTCTTCTTCCTCATGTTGACAAATGAAGTACGATCTGGAACTATGTCAATGTTATATTGAAATTGTTGAACAAAGCATCGAGCCAAATTATCCCATGTATGTCAGTTAGAAGTATCTTGATCTATGAACCATTCTGAGGCAATTCCCATCAAACTTTCCCTAAAATAAGCCATGAGCAATTCTTCTTTTCTTCCAGCCCCTCTCAATTGATTACAATATCTCTTTAAATGAGCTACATGATCTCCATGTCCATCATATTTTTCAAACTTTGGAGTTTTAAAACCGATGGGTAGATGAACGTGGGGAAACATGCACAAATCATTGAATGAAACACTTTTGTGACCTTCGAATCCTTGCATATCTCTTACACTCTGTTCCAAACTCTTCATTTTTCTAGCCAATTCTTCATGTTTCTCGTTCTTAACAACTTTTTCAGCCTTAACATGGGAACTATACTGATGAGTGTGAGGGTAAGAGCTTGGAATTTTAAAAGTCAATTCAAGAGTATAATCTCGATCATATTGAACTTTGGGTGGAGGATCATTGTTGGATTTTGGCTCCATTATAGGTTGTTGAACGACATTAGTCGGCGCAGTTGGAATGAATAGTGGATTACTTGTCATAGGCGTACTCAAAGGGCGCATCGTAGAAGTTCCAGCTACGTTGGATGCGTTAGCATAGAGACCGAATCCAGGTGGATAAATTGGATCACTCATCGATACTTGGACATGGGGTGACATATTTGTATTTAGATAGTCACGAATTAAAGGCGGTGGAGCTTGTCCACTCATCCAAGCTTCGTACATCTCCGTCATTTACTGTCTTAGTATCCTTATCTCTTCGGCTGACACTGTTTCTTGTGACATCATCTGGTTCTGGACCTCATCATTGTCCGACTCATTTCCGTCTTTGTTAGTCATTTTCTTTTTCCCTTTTGACCTTGTATTGTAGGGATGAGATGCCAGCTTAACTACAAATCAACCACCTTAATTTAACTGTGCATAGATAATAATGCTTGTTAGTGTTAGACCTTCTTCAGTTATAAGTTTTTTTTTAAAAATGATTTAATAATGCATTGATCAAATCCGTTTGAGATTGCGTACGTAAAACGCTTGCGAACATGACTAAGATCTTTGCATATTTTTTCAAAAACTCAATAACTAAGCTTTTCTTTTTTAGAGCTTTGAGATAAAAAAATTTTAGTTTTTATTTTATTTTATTTGAATTATTAAAAGAAAATTAATAAAAACTTGTTTTTGATAAAGATTAAAATTTCTTGTTTTTCATTTTTTTTTACTTTTGAAAAAAGATTTTATTTTTTTTATTTTTGAATAAAGATCACCGAATCCAAAGAGGGTTGCCTACGTATCTCATTGAGGTGAGAATCAGGTGTGCGTAGTTTGTCCAGTTTGGACAATTAAAAATTTTAAGATATTAAAACTTTTATTTTGACAAATGCATTATTATTCAAGACTTTCTAAACAAATACATTTTTCATGTAGCTCATAAAAAGATCTAAGTGGTCAAGTAAGAGATGAATACTTGTCCTAGACGGACTCAATTCTTATATCAAGTCACTAAGTCAAATACAAATTATACAAATGAGTGGAGCCTACTAGTTGTAACCATGACCTAAAGGAGATAGGTGTCTAGACTGGCTTACTCAAGTGGACAACTCGAGCTAGGGAGGGGCAACTTATCGGTAGCAGCGCTATTTCGACTTCATTACTGATCCAACCTTTTCTAAGATATGTGACTAAATATCGTTCACTGGATGTCAAGACACTCCAGCTTTATCTCAAGGGAAAATAGGATGCATAACTGCAATCCTGTGAATGTGTGTTAAGTGTATACAAAGACTTAAAATAGTTGTGCAAATGAAGACAATTTAATACAATTCAACAACTATCAAAGCAAAAAATGAGCAATAAGTAGCACATTAGACCGTCATACACAAATATATCAACAAAATAATAATAAGATTAAGTAAAAGTCAATATAATAAAGCTCGAGTTTTGGTTAATCCCCAATAGAGTCGCCAGAGATGTCACACCCCTTTTCATGACAGGCAGTAAGGTTTTTTCCAATTTAAGTGACGTTATAGATTTAGGGATTATTTTATTATTTCAGAGTCGCCACTTGAAATTGAGTTATGGTGTTCCAAGTCACCTTTTTGTTTAATCCCTAATCAAAAGGAAATGGCTCTTTATTTTGGTCTGCGAACCAGAAATTCAGGTAAGGAATTCTGTTGATCGAGAGGAAGGTATTAGGCATCCCTCGAGTCTCGTAGTTCTAGCACGGTCGCTTTTATTGATTAATACCTACTTTAATTTTTTGTGGACATATTTTATATGCTATAGTTTGCTCATATTTTTTATTGTTGAACTTTTATTTGGTCTTGACCTAGATGCGTAACCGCATTCTTGGTCTTGACATTTAGAGACATAACTGTTTTTTTTGCATCACACTTAATAATCTTATTTTTTATAAGTTTCTACTTTAGATTAATAAAATTTAATTATATTATTGGACAAGGTGCATCACTGCATTCTTGATTTTTTATGTCTCAAAAAAGATGCGCAACCGCATTCTTAATCAAAAAAAATAATTTTAACGTACCTAAAATTTTGTCTAATGTTAAAAGAAAATACTTAGTCTTTATAAAAAAAATCAAATAAAATAAAATACTAAAATTCTAAGATAAAATTTTGGATCATATTCATATCTTTTTATTTTATATTTTAATATTTTTATTACTCTTAAAATTTAGCATCAAAATTAAGTATACATTTTCTAATCAAACAAAACAGTAATGAATTGTAAAAAATAAAACTCATTTTTTGTTTGATAAAATAAAACAACAATAATTTATTTATGTATTTATTTTTTAGCCTAACTATACCTACTTTATTATTATTATCTAAATCAAGATAAGAACAATGTTATGACCCGTTCATTTTTAAGAGATCACAACTAACAAATAAAAATAATAAATAAAATCATCAATTAAAGCTACCTTCATTCATGAAATAGAGATAACAACTAACAAATGAATCATTTCAATCAAATTCATGAATGAAACAAAAATATAATAAAACTTCTCATAAAATCACATCAAATTTCATGAATAAATTAAAGAGATAAGGCAAAGTTGAACCTTAAATAAAGAGAATAAGTATCGCAAAATCTTGATCGAACCTCGATTAGAACACCCACGAAACTTTATTATTTTTGGTGTGGGTGTGTGTTGTATTTTGCTTCCGTGTGTTGTAGTAATTGCAAGGAAATTAAAATATTTGGATGTTCTTTTTCTCCCTTTTTTGGCGTGTCTTTCTGGACGATTTTTTTTTGTTTTCTCCGTGTGTGTGGTGTTGTTTTTGGAGTAGTATGTTTTGGTTTGTGGAATTTTTGGGTTGCTGAAAATTTTTATCGACTTGACTCATATTTTAAATAAGTAAAAATGAGTTATCAAATGGATAATATGGGTAAGTATGGATACCCATATTATTATAGAGATCATGTTAGAAGCTTCCAAAGCAAATTCTCTTATCCACTCTTCATCATCCCCGTGGCCTCACCCCACAAAAAAAAACTTTCTAATTTTTTTTTGAAAAAGAATTTAAATATTTTATCACCCCACCCTTGTTTTGGCCCCCAACCCTTCTCTCTACCCACCCACTCCCACACCCCAACCCCAATGCCTCAAATTTTTATTTTTTTTAAAGTAAATTTATTTCTGACTACTCCAACCTCCCCCCCTCCCCCATTTCCCTCCTCTCACCCTCACCCCCACCCCAAACGCTTAATGTCACTTTTTTTTCTTTTACAAATAAACCTTTTTTTTCTTCATTTTACCCATTTAACTACCCACTTTTAAATGGGTAATATGAGTTTGACTTGTTTTTTACCCATTTTAAATGAATTGAATACTCAACTCATTTAAGATGGGTACCCATATAAATTACCCATTCTACCATCCCTATCCCTAGTAGGAATCATTTTTTCAATAGTCACTTGTTTCTTTGTCATAAAAAGTAGACTTTCAAGGCAAGAAATGGAACAATGTATTTCATTTAACTTTGACTTGAAATGAAAAGAAGGTAACCTTGCCCTCATGGTACTCTTCGAAAATTTTTATCATGGCTGAGGCACAATCAATAAAAGGGGTGTGCGAGTGCTTCACCCTTAACCAGAGGTCTCGGGTTCGAGTCCTAGGTATGGAGAAAATTTTGTTGGGAGCGCCACCCCCGAGTGGGCCCTGCAGTGCGCGATTCGAATTTAGTCGGAGCTTCAATATGGACTCCGAACACCGGGTGGGAAACCAAAAAAATAAAAAAATAAAAGGGGTGTGCAAGGCTCACCCATGATTGACAAGTGGCATTATGGTTTCATAAATATATATTTTTTCAAACTTTTTTCTCTTTTATCATTTTTAATTTTTTTTTGGGTCAAAAGGATATATATATATATATATATATAAAAGGTTAGTTTAGCACAAGAGTGTTATTGTTGCGCGCAACAGAACTATAAGCAGTTTAGGCCCATATGGGTTCCATCAAAATAGCCATTACAAGGTGATAGTTTCCTAGGGAACATAGTTTCTAAAATATCTGCCTGAACAACCTTATATCCAAACATGGGAGGAACTACAAAAAAAGTTGGTGTCCAGCCTTCAGATTTCGCGTCTTGCTTGCTTAATAGGCGTGTCATCCTATTCTACTCTCTAAATATGTGAAGTGGTTGTGTTGCCTCTAGCCTCGACATTAGTAACCTGCATTTTGAAATTATGTTAGAGTGAAGAAGGTTGCCATGAGTTAGTATGTGGATTACCTCAGAGGAGTCAATGTTAATATCAATTGGATTTGAAGGCCATGTCTGAGGGATCTAAGCTCAGCTAACATAGGGTTATTGCAAGGGGGTTTTGAGGCAAAGAATAGGATCTATTCCACTTTATCATTTCAAAAGCCACCACCCATGCCACCCTCTCTAATGTTTCTACTCTCCGAACCATCTGTATTGAGCATGAATCTTCCTCGGAGGGGGGGTCCATTATACCCGAATCTCAGTAGTGTTGCTGTTATTTTCTTTTTTAGTAGCAATGAGCAGATGGTACTCAGTGGCGTGGTGGAGGGTAGTGTTGAAGTCAACAAGATCTTTCTTGTTCTCAAACAAATTCTTATTCCTAGTAGTCCAATTATTCCAAAAATACTGTGGCAGAAAAATATCCCAAGGGATGTAGTTGTCATACAACTTCCCTTTGGAGGAGTCCCAGAGGATTTTCCAGTTGGTCAGGGTAGAGAAGGAGGGTTTGATCCTGTGGATAGAGGATTTCTTGCATTGAACAATCTCCCAAACGGTCTTGCCATTAGCGTAGGTGAATAAGATGTGGTTAGTGTCTTCTCTGATGTGTCTACGGGTGGAGCAAGAGCTGGGAACATTTAGATAAATACTATGCAGAGGTTATAAGAGGTGGGGAGTCCGTGGTGATGTATTAACCAGAGAAAGGTTTTGATTTTATTGGGGGCAAGGGGTTCCCCAAATCCAGTCAAAATCTTTAAGGTTATTACTTCCTAGGATGGGGTGGCTTTGATTCTAGATAAGGTGGTAGGCACTTTTGGTGGTGAAGGTGCCATTACTGGAAAAGGTCCCAAATAAGCTTGTCGTGCCTGTTATTGTTGAAGATTGAGGGATGCTCGATGATACTGGCCCTTAGGTCTTTAGGGAGATGAATCCATTTCCCAAGTCCCGTTGTTAATGACCTCACTAACTTTGAGGTTGTCTTCCCCAAGAGGGAGGGAGCTTTGGATCAAACTCCTAATGGAGTTTGAAGAGGGAGCCACTTGTCATTGTAGAAGTTGATTTTGTTTCGATTATGCACAGTCCACCTATGGCCCTCCGTGGAGTCTTTCCAACCTTCTAAGACACACTTTCAGATCCTAAAGATTGGTTTCTTCCTCCAATTTTGGTCAAGTCTGGAGTACTTACTAATCAACACATTTCCCCAAAGGTTGGTAGGGTTATGGTATAACCACCAAGCGAGGTTGGTGTAGAGGGCCTTGTTTTTTTTCATCTCACTCTGAATGCCAAGACCTCCATTTTTTTCTTGCAAGTAAGGATGTTTCAGTTGAACATGTGGGTTATTTTCTTCTCAGCACAAGCTCCCCAAATAAAGTTCCTCTAAATTCTATCTATGATAATGAAAATCTTTGAAGGAAACTTAGTGAATTGCATAACATGGTTGGGGATGCTTCCAAAGGAGGCTTTAGTAAAGACAGTTCTGCCACTCATATTCAGAAATTTGGATTTCCAACCAGCAAGTCTGTTTTTCATGCTATCTATGATGAATCAGAAATCACCATTTACAGGTCTCCTATGGAAGATGGGAAACCCAAGGTATTCCCTGAAAGAGGTACTAGCATGAGTGTTAAGGATATTGGGCAGAAGGTAACATTTTCCTAGGAGCAGCTAGAGGAGCAAAATGACCTTAGACTTAAGGTAGTCGATACTCTGACCATATTTGGAGCAAAAGTCATTGAGAGTCGTGGTGATGGTAGTGCAATTATGGGTGTTGGCCCTCGAAAACAGAGCGTGGTCATCAACAAAGAAGAGATGAGAAATTTTTGGTCCAGAGATAGTGATTTTGATGGGGTACCAGTTCTTGTTAGTCACTTCTTGGCAGATACATCTAGAATGTCTTTCCATGCAATGAATGAAGAGGTAGGGGAAATGAAGTCTCCTTGTCTGATTCCCTATTAGGCTTAAAGAAGTCAGTCTTTCCTCTATTTATTAGATTGGATATGGACCTTGTACTTACATAAGACATGATGATGATCTCAGTGAGGTTAGGAGGGAAATTCAAGGCATTG
This sequence comes from Solanum acaule, assembly GCA_036250505.1. NCBI lineage: Eukaryota > Viridiplantae > Streptophyta > Magnoliopsida > Solanales > Solanaceae > Solanum > Solanum acaule. The sequence continues at coordinate 11,813 of JAJOOR010016697.1, forward strand.
AGGGTGTCTTTGACGAAAGACCATTCAAGCTTATCAAAAGTTTTTTGAGTTCAATCTTAAGGATCATGTTGGAGTTTGTTCCTCTCATTTTTTTGAAGTTGCAGATATACTCTTAGACAATAACATCATTGTCGGCAACTCTTATTAGAGACGAAGTTATCCTGGTTGGCCCAATGATGGAGGAGAGCAAATGTTTGATCTTGTTGATAATAATTTTTGTCACCAGCTTGTAGCCAGTGTTACAGAGCCTGATGGGCCTAAAATTCCAGATGTTGGAAGCATTAAGATACTTGGGAATGAGGCAAAGTAGGGTGGAGTTCATGTGATCAAGCATCATGTTGGTGGAGAAGATCTCTATGAAGAAGTTAGAGGTTTTATTACCAATAATGTCCCAGAACCTTTGATAGAACGGGGTGAAGCCTATCAGGTCCAAGAGCCTTGAGGGGTTTGAAGGATTTTAGGGTAGTGATGATTTCAGAGTCCCTGAAGGGGGCATCAAAGTGGGAGTAGTCAATATGATTTAGAGGAGGTATGGAATTGGTGTTAGAGCTGTTATGAAGGGTTGAAAGGGTCTGCTCTATGGTGAAGAGATTAGAGTTGTAGGAGTGGATGTGTTTAGCAATGTCCTCATGGTTGATAAGGAGGTTGCCAAAATCATCTTTGAGGCTATAAATTTTGTTTCTCCTTTTTCTATTGATAGTGGAAGTATGAAAGAATTTGGTGTTAGCATCTCCCTCACTCAACCTACTCATTCTGGATTTGGTTCTCCAAAACTCTTCCTCCACTTTGAGCATGGTGTCATAATCCTTAAGAAACTCAGTTTTCAGATTTTAGAGAAAGGATCTATGGGGAAGTGGATGGATTTTTGAATTCTATCTATCTAGCAAGGAGCTTCCTCATTTTCCAAAAGATATTTCCAAAAATGAGCCTGTTTCATTGGGGGGCTTTAGTTTGGAAAAAGGTCAATAGCACCAGTCAGGCTAGTAGTCTGCTCAAAATTAGACTGTACTGGCTTTTAAAAGATGGATGCCCACACCACATGAGTTCCAATCTGAAAGGTTTAGCATGGTTGGGGGTTTAGGGGGGTGGGGTCCAAAGTCTGACTTGAAATGGGTAGTGGTTAGACTTAATCCCAGGTAGGTGGGTGACAGAGATTTGGGGTACTTCAAGATCTAGTAGTTTTGACGAGGCACCTATCTAGTCTTTCAAGGATAAGGTTACATCTATTTTTGTACCTTTTATTAGACCAAGTAACTTTCAACCTTTAAGGCACAGATCCACCAAGTTGCACTAGTCAAGCCATTGCCTGAACAAGTGATACACCCAAATTACACTTTTCTAACGAAGTATAAACGATCGTTGTCAAATAAAAAACTTGACAGAGGTTAGGGTTGATCCTACGAGAAATATGGTCTAGACTTAGGCCAATTTACTGTTGATTGTACTTTTAGTCAGATTAGCTCCATAAAAATGGGGTTTTGTAACACAAAATAATTATTGATTAATTTAAGTAACAAGTAACCAAGTAAACAAGATTCAAGTTTTGTAAGATTAATATATGATGAAACTAGGGCATATGTGTTCCCCACAAGGTCTTAATGCAATAAACCTCATAATAGTAACCATTATCTAGTGTTTGATATGCATAGTTGGTAAGCTAGGTATCTCCTAAGTGATTGGTCATCTTAGTAGAGAATTTCACCATGCAACTTGGTCGGTCTACATGTGTATGCTTTACTAATCTTTACCCTTGACCCCAGATTATCCCTTGAATATGTAGGTTAGGCTATTAGATAGCGGATTATCAACACTAAATCTCCGTTGTTTAATCTCTTTTCCTATTTGTTACTTCCTTGGTTGGGCAAGTAGAAATAAGGCAAGTTGTAATGTTGCGCACCATTAAAAAGCATTCAAAATGAAGAGATCAACAATACATGCATAAACACTATTCAAGAATAACTTAATTATTAGTTCTACTTTGTTAATTTCTCATGGTTCCTACAACTCTAGTTATGGATTTAGCTACTCATGCTTTGGTGATCACAATTCATAATATGTTTAATAGAATAATGTTTAAGGATGATGTCGTGGATTTCGTCCCGACTTCCATCATTGTCATTAGAGGCTTAATAGATAGTAGTGTTTTGAGGGGTCTTTTCCATTTCTTTTGTTAAATGTTTTAAAGACTTGAGTTGCCTATTTCTGGCTAGTTGAATATCCTTATATATTCTGAGTTATTTATTTGAGACAGTTGAGTTAAATCTTTGCAATTGAGTTCAAATGTTGTTGAGTAAGTCTTCGTTGAGTATTAAGCGAGGCTAAGGGTTCGCTTAGGGCAAGCAATGGTTCTCGAGTGCTGGCCACGATCAGGGTATAGGCTCGGGGTGTGACAAACTTGGTATCAGAACCAAGTTTTCAAGAGTCCTAGGGTGTCTATGAAGTCGTGTCTGTAGAGTCCTAATTATCGGTGTGAAGCGAGCCACATCTATAATTAGGAGGTTACAATATTTAGGAACTATCTCACTTCTTTCATATTCTTTTCGTGCGATAGAGTTCAACTCTATAAAGTTTCTTTCTAATTCGTGCTTGCACGTATCTTTCAGATCATGCCTCCAAGAAGAGATGTCTGAGGACTTCCTACTAGGAGGACTGTTGATCCCTAGGCTCAATGGGTTCCCAATGGACCAAAAGTACAACCCCAAGAAGAGGTCACTAATGCTGAGTTTCGGGATGCTATTGATAACGCTCAACTACACTTCATCCAATTCTAAGTATAGGCGATCACAATCTAGTATAAATCCAACGAAGAGTTGGGGTCGATCCCACAGGGAGTGATACATAATGGAATTCAATTATAAAGTAAAAGATGTGTTCTAGTCGTTGTAGAAGTAAACATTATCGTAGCTATTAAAGTAAATTGAAGGGGTTGACAATAAATGTCATATGGGGGGTTTAGAGTGACAATTAACAACTACAGAAATAGGGTAGCAATCAAGTAGAGGGGAATTCTAGGGGATGTGATCGATTAAAGGCTAATTTCACTATATGGGTGATTATAATTTACTAAAGGACGCTGAATCTTAGTGGGTAGACTAGGTTTTACATGTGATAGCCATCTCTTGATCAACTAACACGATTCATGTGAGTTCTCTCAAACCTCAACAAACATAACAATATAAACAGCCCAATGCATCAATTAATCTACTATCTCGAGCTAGATTGGTAGGATCAAATTCAGATTCATTCTCTCGAGTTGAATCAACGATAACTCAATCACTACATTATAGTAATTCTAGAACCTCTTTCTCAAGAAAGGCTAGAATACTAAGTTAGAATTGCATTTGCAACTACAATTCATGGGTTAATACACAACCATCAATCAAACCCAGTTCAAATCAACATTTAAATCAGTAAACAATAACTCCCATAAGCTAATTGAGACAATTAATTACATGATCACACCCCAAAGAATGGAGGTTTTAGCCACACATTATAGAAAGCAAGAAAATATTACCAACTAGATTCCCCAACAGTTGGGTAAGAAAATTCTAGTCTTCACAATGTTTGGAATTAAATTAAAATCAAAATCCAATTCGAAACTCTACTAAAAAACTACTAAGAAAAGTCTTTGGATCAAAACCCAGAGTTAGAATGTATCTCAACTTTCGAAACTGGAAGAACTCCTAAAAAATCTTTTAAAAATCGCATTTATACTTTTCCAGATTTTCAGCTTTTGGACCGATCAACGGTATTAGTCGAGCATCGCCGACTAGGTTGGCGATGCGCCAAGTATCCTATCCATCGCCGTCTTGACCCCTCGAAGATTGCAAGAAACCCTTGAGCGCTTGAATCGTTTCCTTTCTTTCTCCTCTTGAACTTCTCTCTAAAACCCTAAGCGTATTTTAGAATTGTGAAAACTAACCCAAATAAGTTTAAACCTCTAAAATATTACTAAAACGTTTAAAGCTGATGGGGTAAGGAAAAGACCAAAATACCCCTCATTAATTTGTGTAAATTTCCTTAATTGGACAGGTTGAACTTAAACGGGCATATCTCCCTCATCCGAACTTGGAATTTAGCAAACTCGGTGGTGTTGGAAAGAGGATCAAAGACCTTTTATTTGATATCTTATGGTCCACCTAACTCATCTTGTACTGAAAGTTATGGTTATTTGAAGTTGACACAAAACTCACAACTTCAACATAACTTGGACAAATCTCAAATTGGCACTTTCCAATTTAGTTCTTTCTAGAAGTAGCTCTTTCTAAGATCGAGGTGTTACAACAATATTCACATATTGATCAATAATTATTTCTTTATCAGTAGTTTCGTTAGGCAAATCAAATAGGAATGGTAGGTAAATTAAGTTTTACAACATGAGAGTTAGAACTTAAGGGCTTTTTTTTTGTTGTAGGAGAGGTGGAAATTCATAAATGTTATTCTAGCTAGTCACCTGAGGTGGCTGACCAGTGTCCAGACAGAACATTTGGTGGAAAAAATCAAAATCGATGGTGACTTTGCAGCATAGGTAAAGAGCAACTCGCATTGATTTCGTATATACCCATTGTTTTGCTTGTTTATACATCTTGTTATACGTCAATCAAGATCTGAATCACAATCCTACAACAATATAATTGAAAGAATTCCATGTGTTACCTTAGAGAAGCCAATCAAAGATCAAAGGAATTTTTTTACTTTTAGTGTGTCCGCCCTAGTCAGAACTACTTATATTTATTTTTTTCAATTGGTTGTCCTTGCACAATAAACCAAAAAAAGAAAAGGAAAAAAAAAGAAATGTCAAAATCTGCTTAAAGAAAAATATGATCCAATTAAACATGTTTAATAATTTCCATTATGCAAACAATCGACTTGGTTGTTTTTTCTAAAATACTTCTGTGTGGCATTTGCATTCCTTGATCACCAAATCAATCTTCTTCCACTGGAATCATAAGACATACAAAAATGTGTAAGTAGAATCATTTATATTAGACATAATGCATAGATGTACCCTTTAACTTGACTTTAATTGACGTGTATGTCCTTCAATTTTGAGTGTGCGCAAATAAACATTTAAACTTGTATAAAAATTCAACAAGTAGGACATCATATAGGATGTGAATTGCCACATAAGACGTCATATAGGACATGTGTGTCTACTTAAATAATTTTATACAAGTTTAAGTGTCTACTTATGAACACTCAAAGTTAAAAAGAACATATATAACCATTGAAGCTAAGTTAAAGAACAAATTTATATATTATGCACGTAAACTATGCAAATAAGAAGCAATATCATTGAGAAGATATAGCATTTAGACAAAAGTAAAAAAAATAAATAAACAAGACATAGCATTGCACAATTATCCAAGGAAAGGTTTGCTTCCTTGCGGCAGTTTAACTACCTTTTTCATATTGTGTCTTGATAAATAAAAAAATAGCAGATAGATACTGGAAACAGTACGACAATAATTTACACAAAATAAGAGGAATTGTATATAAAAGGTTTTGATTTTAGTAAGAGGAAAATATTTTTCAGAAAATACTTTTCAACTTTTTTATGTTTAATTGGTAAAATATTTTTTCTAGGAATTTTTTTCCTAAATATAAGAAAAAATGACTTTTCGATTGAAGGTAGAAAAACTAAGCTCAACTAGTGTCATTCCACATTAAGGGTGTGTTTGATATGGAGGAAAATGTTTTCTCTAGCAAATGTTTTTCTGGAAAACAAGTGGATTTTTGACTTATTTTCTTATGTTTGGTTGGTGAGTAGAAAATATTTTTTAGTATTTGCTTTATGAATTAAAAATCTTTTATTTTTACTAGATAGTAGAAAATAATTGTTGAAATTGAAAATATTTTTTAAAAACAAACTTGAAATTTTTTAGTCTCAAAAACAATTTTTAATATAGATTAGTCAAAGGCAATTTGATGACGCAATTTGATTATGGAAAACACTTTTCAAATGAATTAGCCAAACACAAAATAATATTCTTTTTGAAAAGAACTTTTCTAAAACCTATTTTAAAAAGTTATTTCTAAAATAAACCGTTTTCAGCAGTAATGCAAACAGGCTCTAAGGGGGTAAAGTGGGATTTACTATAAATCTAGGTGATAACTGAAAAAATAGAGACAGGTTACCTGACACAAGAGAGAAAAAAGTGGTAGAATCTTCAAGAACACAACTATATTGAAAATTAGGTGCTAATTCATCAAGTTAAAGTTGAAGAGATATACCTTCTCCAATATCATGGAGTTGTGTTCTACTGTCTCTTCCACTTTTGGAACTGGAGTCAAGCATTCCTTGTAAATGATCATTCTAAAACTATGAGCACTACTAAATAAATTGACTTCCTCCAATTTATCTGAAGTGAGATCATTGGACATAACAAGTCCACTAGTGCTTTGAAGAAGCAACAAATGATCCTTCAAAAGTAGTAATGGTGCTTCAATATAAAGAGGCTTAATTGTGTATTTCTTAATCCAAGATTCATATACACCATACTCTTTCATCATCCAAATATCTGTCAAATCTCTAATCGGATCAGGCTCTGTCTGTTTACCAGCATAGCAAATCAATGTTAAGGACTCATTAAGAACTACAAGACTATAACGTTTTGCATCATAGGAATGACAAGTATGTGGCATCTTAATAGCACGAAAAATTTCACTAGTCATATCGAAACAAAGAATTATCTTTGTTTCAGCATATGCACACCAATGATAGGCTCCCTTATAAAGTATCTCGAAACAAGGGAACCAATGAACACCGGGGAACTCTTCAGTATCATAATTGAATACTCTCCATGAACCTATGTTTAAATCATAAATTTCAACTGTTTTCTCCCTGTCCTCGTTCGGATGCCATTGCGGAGGGTCTCTGAAAATTTCTGAAATCTTAACAAACTTGTAGTCATTAGCTATCCAGTCATAGCCAAATCCAAGACCACCATTCATGGAACGATGAAAACGTACTTTACATTTAAAAGGGCTCGGTGGAAGTGCCCTGTAATTTCTTGTGGCAGGATTAAATAGGACAATGGCATCGAAATCTGTTAAAGCAATCAAACCATTACAAGGACCAACAATTTCATAACAAAGATGACCATGCCTTGAAGTCAAACGTGGTATATATAGATCTGGATAAACAGGGTTAAGATCATTAATATTAACATCATCATGACTGGAAAAAAAAGACAAGATATTATTATATTCTCTTGGTGCTACTTTAATGGAACGTTTCAAGAGAATTAGTTCATCTTTTATGATGGTGCGGTTGCTATGAAGATTAATAAAGACAGATGATTGTATGAGATCGTACAGAATTTTGGAAATGCATTTGAATCGTATGAGAGATTTCACTGGAATTCGCAAAAGTATGTTAATTACCATATCATCACATAAATTCTTCATATTTCCATCCGCCATCGCAATGTGCATTTTCTAAAAACTATCTATGGTGTAAAAGCTTTAGCATTTCATTAGCTAGGAACTTACTATCTGTTTTTAATTGGATCTAAATCCATAACAAATTATCCGTCAAACTTGCATCTTGTGATTCTGACGTTTATCCAGTGCATCATTTTTTTCTCCTTTAAAAAGGAGAGTTTAATATATATGTATAATTTATATCTTCTTACTATATTAAAAAGCATGAAACAAATGTTGTTTGAATTTTTTGCACACTACCATAGACAAAACCATCTTTTCACCTATTTCCTGAAATTATTCATTAATCATTTTTATAATCTTTAAAATTAAGGAGTTCTAAAATATATGATATTGTTTGGATATATGCTATTAATCATATGTTTAGATATAGTATTTATTATAGAATAATTATTTTTTCAATTATAATAAAAAATTTAATTGATCGTATATTCGTTTATGGTGTCTGTTTACTGATATAGTAGATGATCGTTTGGTAGGGCTTATTAGAAGAAATAGTTCAGGTATTATGTATGTTATTATTTAGTACTATGTTTGGTAGGAATTTGGGTCTATGTATGGATCACTTATAAATTCTACATTAGGGGTGGCAATTTCAGCCCATATTAATGGAATGAGTCCATTTAATCTATATTTAATGACTTGGATCACTCATATTTTAATTGGGTAAATATGGACTTCAAGCTATTTTAAGAGCTCCTACAAATATGGTCAAAATGGGTAAAATATGGGTATCCATATAGACCCATAATCATGGGCGGAGCTACCCTTGCCCGAGGGGTGTCAAGAGACACCCCTTCGTTGGAAAGTTACGTTGTATAGGTAAGTTAAATTTTGATTTTATTCCTAGATATATTGTAGTTGACACTCTTTAACACAAGATGAAGAGGTAGCTCAGTGGTTGAGGGGCTGCATAATTTCTCCATAATCTTTGGCATGAACGTCAAGGGTTCGGAATTGACTTTAGTATTTTATTTTAAAAAAGAAAATATGTACTTTAGGGATTAAACAAATCCCTAATTTCAAAATTAAAGGGTTTGAGGAGGAAGAGCCCAACAAAATCATTTTTATTTGCTGCTGAGTCGCTGCCTTCACTATGACTCTTCGTCGGGAGTCGCCAAACGATTGTGATAATGTAATTATATTTTGCTTTCATTAGTAAAATTTATTTTGTTGATTTTTATGTGTACTTACTACTTTGTATTTTGACACCCCTCAATGTAAATCCTGGCTCTGCCACTGTCATAATAGATCACTCACTTCTCACTTCTACTCAAAATTCTAAATGTGCGAAAAATTAAAAAATTATAATATTAATTTTTTATTTTCAAAAATATTAATTTATTTTTCAAAAATATTGAAGGGTGGATGGGGCTGAGAAGGGAGGGGGGCAGAGGGGTATTTTTATTTTTTTGAAAAACATAATTTTTTTTTCGAAAAATAAAAAAAATATTAGGGGTAGGTTGGGTGGAGGGTGGGGGTAGGGGGAGGGGGAGTGGCGGAGGGGTAATTTTTTGTTTTGAAAAACAAAAAATATTAAGGGTAGGTTGGGTGGAAGGTGGGGGGGGGGGGG